>PVJO010007336.1:0-82586 GCA_004026905.1 Hystrix cristata
TAGCCACACCTCTCTCATGCCTCAGGAGGGCAAGGATAAATGGGGGTGTCGCTCACAAAGAAAAAAAATAAGAACAAAGCACAGACCTAGAGAAAATGTAACTCTGGAGGTTTTAACAAAAGGGAAACAAACTGGATGGAGGAGGGAAAGACTGCAAAATTGACAGGACACCATCCTTTCAAGAATTTCTCAAAGAACACAATTTCAACAATTGTTTTAAGTATCTAATTTTTTTTAAAAAAATTATACATAATAGGGTCTACTGTGATCATTTTATACACGAGAAAATACGCAATAAACAAATCGAGGTAGTTAGCATTTCCATTGCTTGCACCATTTCTCTATGGTAGGAACCGTTAAACTTCCCTCTTGTAGTTTTAATTGGCCTCACTAGCTGCTTGTGAACAAGTCAGCATCCCGTACACAAAACAGAAAGGCGTTCGGCGGTGCAAAGAATGATCTGCTTTTCTATGACAGCTTTAGCAGCACAGGCCAAGAGTCACACTGGTTATCTTCAGGCTTCTTTCTTCACGTAGATTTAAATAAGGGAGAGGGCACCTTTACCCTCTCAGGTTGGCTAGGCCCATTTTGACAACTGCCTGTGAATTTGCTGTTTTCCTTGTTTGATTGCATAGCATTTACCATGAGTGATTCCATTTTAGCTTTGCAGAAGCCAAGTATAGGTTTCCCAGAAAGTTTATTCAACAATATTAAGCCTGGATCAGATGAAAATAAGAATCTAAGAGAATACAGTTTGATCTAGTACAAATCCATCTGGAGGTCAGTACTCTCCACCATCACCATCATCACCAAAAACAAACTGATTTCATTTGCAGAGCACATTTACACTCATTTTAGATGACTTTGAATTGGATGTTAACTCACTTTGAGAAAAATAGCAATGGGTCACGTCAGGCCAGTCTAGCTCTCTTAATGGACTAAATGGGCTCTGAGGGAACTGTTTCAGTTAATAGCTCCTAGAAAGTAGTTTCATTTTATCCCATCTCTAAACAAACCAGAAATACTACTATTAGTAGCCAAACCTAACTAAAACTCCAATGTCCTTGAATTTTTTAGCTGATCCCAGGAATAAAGGGGAAAATGGCATATTTAATAGATATTTGAACCTGAAAGTGTTTTCATTTTTGTTTTTGTTTTTTATATTGCAAAGTGAAAAACACTTTTTAAGTGAGGGATAATGATGTGTGTGAATGAGTCTGAGCAGCCATACACACATATATACAAACATGCAAGAAGAATAAAAAGGAAATTGAAAGGTCTAACATAGAAGTAGGAAAAAAAAAAAAACTTGCTTGCTTCAAATTTGCCCTTTCAGTTAGCTTCTTGTGCAAAGAGGCTCATGCTGGTTCTTGGACTCTAAACAGCACCTGAAATTGCTTGCTTCCTATCTGTTTATTAGAACTCCCCCGAAACAAGACATCTTTTCTCTATCCCTATTTAATCACTAGGAAGTGCAAGTCTGAGAAAGAGGCACTTGAAAGCCAAGTTAGGTCCCAAGAAACTTGAGTCCTGGCTGGCGGGGGGCCTGGGGACTCTGCAATGGACAAGCCATCTGGAGATCAAAGGCAGACCATAATATTTACAGTAAGGTTGTACTGCCAGAGGACTCTGTCCTAAAATACAATATTTTCCTCAAGCATCCCCTGCCTCCACATACACTTTTCAATATATAATATTCTTGAAAAGCACTCCAAGGTCATAATTGCTTCTAGTTGTCCTTAAAGAAGCTTCCTTATGCATTAACTATTTGGTAAACATGAAAGAACTGGAAGAAGTGCATTAAAATATGACAGGCTGTGGCTTATGCCTGTAATCCCAGCACTTAGGAGGCTGAAGCAGGAGGATCATCTCAAATTCAAGGCCAGCCTGAACTACATAGAGAGACCCTGTCTCAAAAATGAAAAACAAGTAAAATAATGTTATAGATCCAACCTGTGGATCCCTAAGTGTGTGAGGAGATTCAAGCTTAACCTATGGTGCTTTGGTGTGAAGATGAATCCATTATGAGAGCTGCTAGAAGCATGGGAAAACGGCTTCCCTGACCCTCGTGGGAGCAGGAACACACCCAGGTTGTATTTTAATGCAGTTGTCTTTGCCAGAAAGGTTTTGCAGTAGGCAGAATAACACAACACCAACAATGTCCTTATTCTAGTCCCTGGAACCCCTGAATATACTATGATAGAGGGCAAAGAACTTTGCAGATTAAAAAAGTTGAATATCTAGAAATGAAGAGATTATCCCGGGTCACTCTGGTGGTTGTAGCATAATCACAAGAGTCTTTCACAGTGGAGAGGAATGAGAAGAAGGAGAATGATACACCAGCTAAAGCCTTAATCTCTGACCTAGAAAAGATGTTATATAAACAACTGTCATGGGTTCCATGGGATCCCACAAGATATTTTGAGCAAATAATACTGCGGTGAACAATTTCAAAGCACAGATTCTGATGCAATTATATTGTATATGTTTACTGAAAGTGTTAAAATTATTCTTTCTCTAGTTGTATGTGAAGTTTAACACATGCTATGGCTGAAACTGTCAGTTTTAAAATTGGCAATATCGAATCATGCTCTTGTATTACTTCTAGAATTCATCCAACATAATAAAGAGAATAAAACATGGAAGTGAATGATTAAGCTCCAATGAAATTAAGAGAATTTTTAAAATCTGGGTCACAAAAAATAAAGAACACTGAAAATGAAATACAAGTGTAAAAAGATACTCAGAGAAGATGCCCGTGGTCATGGATCTCAGAAAAAGGAAGTGAGTCACCCTAATGTGTAGGAAATCAGGTTCAAAACCATCAATGGCTTCATGTAATAACAGTAACAGGTACGAGGCTGGTGACTGACACTCTCTCAAATGACATTTAACATAGAGTCTCGAAAAGTAAGAACCATATTTTGAAGGAGCAACACATAAGTAAAACATGGGTAGAGAAGAGACATTATATACTGCAAAAGTCCCGCTCTAACCACCTTAAGTTGCAATGAGAGAGTGTGGCTTGACGTATTCTCACACCTATAATAAGCCCTGTGGAAGGTGTATCCTATTTGCCCAGAACACACAACTCTGACTCATTTCACTTGCAAAACTGTTGGAGGAAGCAAGAAATTATTTATAAATATTTTTCTTCATTCAAAAATTATTCAGAATTTTCAAAAGGACAACCATAAACTATTTGAGACAGTCTCTAGGAAATAAAAAGAAGTGCTGATGAACAAATTGTAGACTGTACACAATAACAAAGAAGAGCAGATAAAGATTTTGATCAAATATATTGACATGAATATTTTTTAAAAGACAAAGTATTGGCCCACAAATCACAATCAAAAGGGCCCAGATAGAAAACTCAGGGTGCTATAGAGCTTTAACAAAAGACATGAAACCAAGTCAGCCCAAGAGAAAGGAAAAAACAAACCCACTATGGTAATCAGTGATTAGAGCAAATACACTGCTAGGGTTTATATCTAGCTGCCCCTCCAAAGTCTCATGCACTCACAGGCGGGGGTTTGGGAAGGTGGCTGGATCTAGGGTGTGTGATGCTGGGATTAAGGGTGTGTGTTTACTAAACTAGTCCACTGATTAGTTTAACATAGTTCTGAGTGTGGACAGTGGGAAGGCCCACGCTGGGAGTGAGTGCTACCTGCCCTAAGAGTGTGTAACCTGGATAGCATATAAGGGACAGAAAGAGGGCTGCTGTCTGTTGCTGGCTACTTCTTCACTGCTTCACTGCTTTGCTGCCTTCTGCCTGCCATGAACTGTTTCTTTTCTATGATGCCCCTCTGTCACACCACCCTGCCTTGGAGCCAGGCAACTACGAACTGCAACCTCTACAAACTGTGAGCTAAATAAATCTTTCCTCTTTTAACTTTGGGTGTCAATATTTTGTCACAGCAATGAGAGGAAGTAACTAAGATATACACAAATTAGTTGCAGCTTAAACAAGAGTAAAAACTACGAAACATCAAAGAATAGGAAAAGCAAGCACAATGAAGTGAAAATGAAGTGCTTGTAGTAGAGGAAAAATAGTTTTTCCTCAATCATTTTTTAGTTCTTAGTTGGGGTAGAGGCTTGTAAGAAAAAATAGATTAATAAAAGAAAAGCAAACAGATTTGTCAACATATTTGTTTCATATATACCTGGATGATACCCAGGGATGAGTACTTCAGGGTTAAGCGCCACCATTCACTGAAACAGGGAAAGAAGGATAACTGAACTCTCACAGGAGATGGAAGGGAAAAGAGTGGTGAGAGGGTTAGGACTTGTTCTACAGTTTTCTGTCCGTGTCTTCTGCTTTTTAAGCAACTCTTGGGATTTAAAGTTACCCTTCTCTTCTCTTCCAGAGAAGGAGACATATTCACACGTAGGTATTTCCTATATTAATGTAAATTTCTCTTAAAAATTTCTCTCAAAAACACTCAGTTTCCAGGCTTCTTCCACATCTCTAATTTCTCAAAATAATCAGTTCAAAATAATCCTTACACTAACATTTGATCTCCTACTATTTTATTAGTATAAGTGGTGGACGGAGACCTCCAGAAATAGTCTCCTTCCTAAAAGCAATGACAATAGCGACCAAAAAATAGAATAAACTTTTTTTAGAATTTTGGGAATCCACCAAATGTTTGCAACAATCCAGAGCATTTATTCAAGAAAAATGACTAAACATTAGTAAGAAGATCAAGCTTTGTGGCACTTGAACTTCTAGTGTTCCCCCCAGTTCCAGAGAAGCCTTGGAGACAGTCAGGTTGCTCTGGCAGTGAAAACCAGGAGCCTGGCTGTCACTGGAGGGGACAAGGCAGAACTTGAGTTCCTTCAAATCTCAATTTACAAAGAACTGTACTTATTTGAACTGTCAGATGGATCTGTGGAGAACCCTACTCTCAAGGAGATTTTTATTTGACCTGACTCAGAGGTTGCCAAGTGGCAGCTTAGCCAGTCTGTGCAGCCATTTCTTAGAAAGGTTTGATGAAGAAATCAGAGGCAGTTGTTTATATCCTGTGGCCGATTGAGGCAATAGATAACACTTGAGAGGAAATGCCTGGTAAATCTTAAAAGGAAAACCTGAAGAAACAGAGGTCAGTAGAGGCTTGGAAAAGCTTTGCTATATTCCAGGAGAACTAGAAGGCCACATGTGCTTATGGGAATGGGCGCCTGACCAGGATAGATCTGAGAAGACACTAAGCTTTTAGGAGCAGCACAGGGCTAAATGTTCATATACCTTTATTCTCTGATGAGACACCAAAATCACAAGCAACCATAAAAATATAAAAAAATAGAAATAAACTGGTCTTTCTTGATAAAACATTTTGTTTTAAAGCATATATTATCAACAAAGCAAAGGGATAACCCACAGACTGGGAGAATATATTTACAAGTCAGATCTTTCATAAGGATCTAGTGACTAGAATATGCATAGTATGCTTAAAACAACAATAAAACAATAACTCAATTTAGAAAAGTGCAGCAAATTTGATTAGACATTTATTCAAAAAGATATATTAATGGAATGTAAGTAAATTAAACAATGTTCAACATAACTAGTTATCAAGGAAAGGAAATCAAAACCACGATGTGGTACCACTTCACACCTACTGGTATGGCTGTAATCAAAAAGAAAGACAGCAGCAACTATTGGCAAAGATGTGGAGAAATCAGAGGACACAATTTCTAGGGTAAATGTAAAATAATATCGCACTTTGGAAAATGGTTTGTCAGTTTCTTAAAAAGTTAATGCAGAGTTAATATATGACCCACTCAATTCTGCCCCTAAGTATGTACTTAAAAGAAATAAATACCTGTGTTGAAACAATGGCATAAGAGCACCAAATACCTGTCTTCACACAATGACTTGTACTTGCATATTTATAGCAACATTATTCATAATAGCAAAAAAGTTAAAGCATCCTAGATGTGCAGCAAGTGATAAATGAATAAACAAATTCTGATGAGTCCACAAGTACAATATTCAGTCTAAAAAAGGATTAAAGTATTGATACATGTAACATGTATGAACTTTTAAAACATTATAAACAGAAGAAGAAAGATGCAGAAGGTCACATACTGCATTATCCCACACTATGACATATACAGGATAACAAATCCATAGAGATAGAAAGCAGATTTGTGGTTGCCAAGATGTGAATGGTCAACATAAGGCAGATTCAGTTCTGGAGGATGTGGGGTTACTTTTCAATGATTAAAATAGAATCATACAGTAACAAAGGTTACAAATACTTGTGAAAATACTAAATTGCACAGAATTTTAGAGTCTAAAAGAGAGGATGTTATTCTATATGAGTTATATTTTAATTTCAACAAGTATCATGAGAAAAATATGAAAATATGGAGAAAAAATTCAAATATACACATATCCAATGGCCCCACCAGAAAAGAACCAGAACTGTGAAAAAGACAGACATCACATTTCACATGTGCTGTTAAATGCCCAGACATAAAGAATCACTCAAATGTTTATATTTAAAAGGAAAACTGTGTATGTGAGAGGAGAAAATACCACAAAACAAGTCACAAAAAGATATTTGAATAAAATTACTGAAAAACTGTTAATTCGAGCAATTACATAAAATATTAGACTTCTACATGGAAATAATAATGCAACACTAAATTATGCACACTTTATTCAAGTCTCACATCGACTTGTGAGCAAGGCACACAGAACACTCCGGGACAGAGAGGCACAAAGACATCAAGTCTGGCCAAATAACAGAACACACAAAATCAAAACTGGAAACCCAGTATGTGGGTCCCCAAGGAGCATTTTCATATATGTGATGTTTTAGAAAATTAGAAAAGAATAGATCTTCTCATTTCTAAGAATACATGGTTTGGGGCTATTAAGACATTTAGTAGAACATTTCTCTTGCCTTGGGTTACAGGTCTTATAGAGCACTGGGATGGCCTATGTACTCAAGTTGAAATTTGTATGACGAATGGCCTGATTTAGTCAAATATCAGAGGTGAATTTTAATAACTCCACCAATTAGCAAATGAAATTGTTATGGAAAAATTCCAGCCTTGAGCATTGAGTAAATGAGTTCTCTGATAAAGTCTAAAATAAATACGGTTATTATGGTTACAAAAAATGCAAAAATTATAATACTTGATGACACAGAAATGTTTATAAAATTAAAAGGGGGAAAGACACAAAGTGGAAGTTATTAAACATCTCTGAGTTCTCAAAAATTTTAAATGGTTGGTTAAATGACACAGATATAATTAAGCTATATGATAGATGTAGGACATAAGCAGATGGGGGAAAGACATAAAAGCTGTTTGCAAAGGACATAAAAAATAGAGACAAACTATTAAAATTCACTCCTGATATTTGACTGATGACCAAAACGTGCTATTTTCATATAAATTTAAACTTGGGTAAACAGACCACAGTGGTGCTGTGAGACCTGTAACCTGATCTGGGAAGCAAGGTAAATATTCTACTAAATTCCCTTAAGAATCTAAAACTGTGTTTCTTAGAGGGGAGATAAATGCCTGCATTACTGTCAGTAGGACCTGCACATCTACAGGGAGCAAGGACCATCCCGCTAAGGCTTTGCATTGTAGCATCCGTAGCTGTAAAGACAGACGTGAAGCCAGTTTATATTGTGGGTATCTACAAGGCAAGAGATCCCTGGAGTCTTTAGAGATGGGTCCAATTCCTGGCCGAGGCACACAATGCTGAGATGTCCGCCTGAAGTCTGAACAACTGCACAGATGCTGACTCTTCCCATCCTTTCCCTGGGACAGTCCACTGAAGGAATGAAGCCAGGGGCTTCCAGTGAACCCCGTCATGTGTCATCCGAGGGACCTTGCTCACAGAGGGCTGCTTGCTCCGAGGGGCTCACTGGGAAATCAAGAAGTGTGGGCGACAGGTGGAAACATCCTGGACTTTGCCGAGGGGCTGAGCACGGGGAGACCACCCCATCTGCAGATGTGACACTCCACAGGGCCCCGGTTTACTGAAGCAAGAGACCTCAGTAACCACAATAAACTTATGAGTGCTGCTTCCGTGACACGAGGGAAGGGGGAGAAGGAAAGGAATAGAGGGACAAGGGGAAAAAAAGAAGGGAAAAAATGGAAACAAAGCTTCTGCAAATAAAGAGGGAGGAGGGGTAGAAGGGAGGGGAATGGGGAAAAAAAGCAGCAAGATGTATCGTGTACAAGAACAAATTCCCTAAAATGAATGTTATCATTATGAATATCTAAAATGTACCAGTAAAATAAATTATATTTTTTAAAAAGTACCAACAGTGAGATGTTGGAATTCCTTCACACAGATTTCAAAGCAGTCATCATAGAAAATTTCCAGGAGAAATTATAAACCTGCTTGAAACAAATTTTATAAAACTGTAGTCTTAGGAAAGACAGAAAATATAAAGAACCAAATGAAAATTTTGGAGTTGAAGGATAAAATGAACAGAACAGAGTTCAAATAGTGGGTTCAGTAGAACATAGGAAGGGAATAAGGAAATCATCAGTGAATCCTGAGATAGAAAAATAAAAATTCTCACATGTGAACAGCAGAAAGAAAATAAATTCAAAAATAGTGGTCAGGACTTTGAGAAATCGTGGGAGTGTAACAAAAGATCTAACATTTGGGTGTTGGGGTACACAAGATTAGGAGACAGTGAGTGCGATGGAATTTCCTTCTTTTAGCGGGCCCCATGGTGTAATGGTCAGCACCCTGGACTCTGAATTTCCTTCTTTTGAGCTTCTGTAGTTAAAGCAAAAATTAGATATCACCGTAGCCTATCAGATCAACCAAAACAGGAATAGTGACACTATCAAATTCTTGGGATGTAGAAAAACAAAATTGTCCATTACTGATGGAAATGTAAAATGCTCAGCAAATCTGGAAAACAGCTTATTAGTGTCTTGGAAAATGAATTATGAAATTACCATATGAGCAGCAGTTCTACTTGAACAATGAAAGTTGTGTTTACACAAAAACACATAAACAGTACCAATGTTCTTAGAAGTTCATTTTTGCTTCTCATAATGGCCCTAACTGAAAAGATGTCTTTTAACAGGTCAATGGTGAAAAAACTGATACATGTAATACCACGGAATTCTATTCAACTATAAAAAGCAACATGCTATTAGCATTCACAATGGCGTGGATGAATCCCCAAGAAATCATGCTGAGAAGAAAATCCAATCCCAAATGATTATGTAAAAAAAGTATGATTCCACTTATGGATAATCATTAAAAATGACAAAGCCGTAGGTATGGAATTAGATTAGTGTCACGGGTGGTTAGGAGTGTTGAAGGGAGAGCTGTGGATGTGACTATACAGGGTAATTGGCAGTTCTTTGCACTAATAGAGTGGTTCTGTGTCATCGATGGGGAAGGCAGGTGCACGAAATCTGCGCAGGTGGTGAAGTGATATAGAACTCTAACCACACATTGTATGATCTGAGTAACTTTCTATGAGTCTATAATTATTTCAAGTTTAAAAATTGAGCTAAGCCACCTTCCAAATATTAGTATGAATTATAGAACTGTGGTAATTAACGCCTGGTATTGGATAAATATTCAAATACATCAAGAGAACCAAAAATGATGTCCAAAAGATGAATCAAACACATTAAGGGGAAAATTAGTTTCATTATGTTGGAAGAGCAGATTAGCTATAAAGAAAAAAAGTTTTAAAACTTTTCATTCCACTTTTTTGCCAAAGATACAGTGCAGATAAAAATAGTGATAAAAATTAAACTATGAAAGTACTAGATAGAAGGGAGGAGTCAAAATTATTGGAGGGAGATGCTGGGATGTAGCTCAATGGTAAGGTATTTGCCTACCCTGAGCAAGGCCCTGGGTTCAGTCCTTAGCGTTAAAAAAAAATATTTAAGTGGGGAAGAATTTCAAACTATGAAAAAATATTCTGAAATAAACAAAGAAAATATTTTTAAATTTTATAGCATAAAATTTCTTCATGGCAGAAAACCTCATTAACAAAATCAATTTTAAGCATAAACCTGACAAACAACATAATGTATAACAAAGACTTGTCCTCAAAATATAAAACATTCTTTAAAGTGCAATGAACAGAGGACTCGACATAAAGGAAATTCAGAGCCTGTGTGAACCAAATCAAAAAGAAATATACATCCTTGTTTGTAATGAATTTTCTAATAGAAGTTAAAAATGTATATTGTCTTTTCCTAACACACTGCAAAGGATCAACAATTGGTTACACACAGAGATGCCGAGTGGTGGATCAACAGGACCTTGGACATAACACTGCTGCAGGCAGGCTGAATTAGTGCGACTTTCCCAAAAGAGTTTGGATTAAAATGTAAAATTAAAATCTAAAATTAACACTTCAACCAAGGGTTGACACCTTTAAGTATGTATTATACAAGTTAATTATTGTGTATATATGAAGTAAAGTGTATGAAACAACATTTCGGTAACACAAAATAGTGAAAAGCCTAAGAACTCATTAATATGAGATTATTAGAAATAATTAAGAGCCATTAAAACAATAGAGGTGTCCCTAAGACGAATGATTTGGAAGTTCTTAACATTTATTAATAAAAAAAATTACAAAGCACAACATATTTAGGTTGGCTTACTAACATTAAAATTTGTTTTTAATTTCGTAGCGCTACAATATTACTTCAAGTACATATTACTTCAAGTACATATTACTTCAAGTACATAACGATTGCCACGGAGATTGGACAGTTGATGGGGGAAGTAAAGGAAAAGGCATATTTTTCAAATTATTCTCTCTTGTTTCATTTGAAATGTATGCTCTTTGAAGATCAGTGGAAGGGAATTAATTTTTCCAACACACATTTAAATTTTAAGCAAATTCTTATTCCAGTGCTATAATTGCTTTAAATAAAGTCTAATTTGCTTTCAAAGTGGAATCATCAATTGTGTGGGGTCCAAAACTCAGGACAAAATGAAATCCTAAAGTTGCTATCAAATGAACTCGAATGTCCTCTAAACGCAGAGACCATAATAAATAGCATCCAGACACGTGAAGGTAGAAGTTAGAAGGAAGGATTTTTGTACAACGGAGAGGGAACAATAAAGTCTCATTCCAGAAAACTAAGCAATACCTGCAGTAACCGAAAATAAATGAATACGTGAAATCCATGTAGGATGAAAAAGAACAAAATAAAATGATCAGTTTATGAGTTGTATTGGTCATCTTTCTCATGATGAAATATACCTCAAAGTGTGCACTCAGGTAGCCTCTTCAAGGTGCTTCTTAAAAGTGCAGAAATAGGGTCTGGGGATTTAGCTCCATGGTTAGAGTGCTTGCCTAGCAAGCACAAGGGCTTGAGTTCGACCCCTGGTACCAAAAAAAAAAAAAAAAAAAAAAAAAAGGATTGCACAAATATTTTCAAACTTTACTTTGAAAACAAAATGTCAGTCACTCTTCCTTGCAAAAGAATTTCAGAATCTTGCCCTTTATAGTAAGTTGACATACAAATCATAGTTCCTGCAACTTTTATTCTTTAATTTGAAAACCTGAGCTAGGCAAGTGAAAAGAATGAAATATTTATGAAGCTTACAATTCAATTGACTGCTAATCAAGTAATTACAAGTGTGCAAGGATTCAATATATTTTGAGTTTAATGACCTGGAGGCAAACAAACTCCAGTACAGCTGATTGAAAATAATGCAGTAAAACTAGCGTATCAAAACTAGTGAGAGAAAACTATAATAAAATTCATTCACTTTTTGCTGAATAAATGAAATAAATATTTGGTTATAATAAATTTAATTAAAATGTTAAAAGTTGAATTAAAGCTGTCTGAAGCCCTGAATTAGATATACATCATACCTTTTTTTCCCTTTACCTTTCAGGAATCAAAATTAAACTATAGGAGAAATTTTTTCAGACACTAGAGCTACTATGTTCTTCCTAATTTATTGAATAAGCATAATGACTATGTAGTACTTTCTTTTTCTGGTTTCTGAACATAAAGTAATTGTAAGATCATTTTTCAAAGAACGTTAGAGAAGAATCTTAATAGGTATGTTTGTCCATCCAGCCTTGGAGTTGGTAAGAAAATGACAGGGTGAAAGCTACCTATCTTGTCACTTTAAAAATCACTCCAAGGGTGGGAGCCGCCTGTGCCACCCTTGCCCACAGGAACTGGGAGATGTGGGTGCTGTCCTGTGCGTGCTACTGTGCAGTGCAGTGTGAGGCAGCTTGTGGTCACCCTAAGGACTTTAAGGAGAGAGGGCATAACCTCCAAACCCACTATTTCTCAGCCTGAATTTAGTTAGGGAAAACACTGTCAACAATTTGTCTTCCACATAGAAAATACCAAATTCCCCCCAAGCAGCTGCCTCTTGCCAACACTGTAGCCAGAGACTCTGGACTGTGCAGAGAGGAGACTGACACGTAGAGCAGAGACAGTTCACTGTGCACACAGGAAACTGGTTGCTGTGGAGAGAGGAGACCCAGCGCTGTGTACAGGGGAGCTGGGCACGGAGCAGAGAGTGGTAAATTGCACTGGCCAGTTTTTCTGCTCGAAGACTTTTCCCAAGTTGGACATTTCTCTTCTCAATTTCAGCATCATCTTCTCATAGAGGCCTTTCCTAGCTACACCAGCCAAAGCAGCCCTCCCTCTTCACTCGCTCTTTCTCAGGCTCCATCAAAACTCCTTGTATTATTTCTTCTATAGTGTTTATCATTACTGAAAAATATTTTTTTATTGATTTAGTGTTTACTTCTCCCTAACGAAATGTAAAATTTCTTTTTTTTGCAGTACTCAAGAGCGAATTCAAGGCTTTCACATTAATTTATTAGCCCAATTTTTATTTTTTTAATTTTGATAGAGGGTTTCATCAAGTCACTGATTTGCCCCGGTTGGGCACAAACTTGCCATCCTCCTGCCTCAGCATTCAAGAGTGCTAGAATTACACCATGCCTGACTGAAATGTGACACTTTCTAGAGAGGAAACAGCCCTGGACAAAGAACCACCACTATTCATGTGACAAATATTCACTGACATGTCAGAACCTTGGTGTGGAATACCAGACTTGAAGATTTATACAAAAGTCAACTACTTTAAATGGTAACAACTTTTAGAAACAATAATATTTGTCTAAATTAAATTAGAAGCTATACTTTTTAAGATGTTATAAACACTAAAAATACATTGGCAAAAAAAATTTAATAAGTAGTATCTAAGTAAACATAGAAAAGACAAAGCTCTTATTTCGGTAACTTCATCAAATAACTTAATCTGTTCACACATCTATCAAGTGGTTAAGAAAACTGGAATTTATTGATAATACAGAGCTCCCACAATTTACCATTTTGCTTCACTGTGTTTTCCCTCTCACTTTAAAAGAAATCAGTTTCTAATTGCTATGATTTAAGTTTAGACACCAACCAAGTGAAATACACACATCGAATATTTAATCAACTTCTACAAATTAACAAAAAGTATATATACAGACAAACACAAGGAAAGTCATTATTTGTAAACAATGATATAGGCCAGTGGTGGTGAACCTGCGGCACACGTGCCACAGCAGGCTGTTTGTATCACTGAAAGCTCTAAAAGGTTCACCATTATTGATAAAGAGTAATGTGATATTTGAGTTCTTAACTGACAATTAAGTGAAACTGTTAGAAAAACACAAGACTGAAAAAAATGTATTTTCCATTTGGAAATACAAATGGCTAGGCTTGAAATTCTGCCATTATTCTGTAGAGGGGTAAGAATCACATGTACTCCATTGGATGTTTAATGAGACAATAGCTACACGTCTTTAGTAACATCAACCTCCAAGTGAATTCAGTACCCCTGACATGTAAGCCTCACATCTTACATTAAAATACATTTATAAGCAGTATACAGAAGATTTTCAAATAAAATTCATATATTTCATCTATCCAATATTAAAGAAAATAGAGAATATTCTGTTTAATTTAGGGAACATGTATATTCAGAAAATTTATTTCAGTATTTATTTTTATATTAACATTGATTATTTTGTGTTTATCACAAAATTGTCCTCTTAGAAAATGTGAAGAGACAGAAAAACATATCAAGAAGAAAATTATAATTATTCATTATCCCATCTCTAGAAATAACCGCTGTCACCCTTTGTCATTCCTTCTAATCTATTCCTATCCATTCGTAACTTTAATACAACAAAAGTCATACCATATATTTAGATTATCTTGCTTTTTTCCTTAATGTTGTATTATCATAATTTTACATGTTTTTAAACATTGAGATCATGAATTTTAAACTCTACGCAGCACCCAATTATACCTATAGTATGCATTTAAAAGGTAATACATTTAAGGGTATGTTACTATTTCCAACTTCTATGATTAGAAATACAACTTTGCAACTCTTTTCTACACTTTGAAATCCAACACCCTGAGCTATTATATGAAAGATGGATACTTCAATTTTAAGGCAGTATAAATCACTCAACAGACATAAAAAGAGTATAATTTAAATTTCTACATAAATACAATACGAATAATGAAAAGACTCTTAGTATTCTAAAAAGGCCCATGAGTATAAAAGCACATTTTCTAGTCTCCGTGTAGCCGATACCACTTGCAGTGATTCTCTTAGCACTGAGGAAAACGCATCAACTTCTGCTCTCTCTGTGGCTTTGTGATCTCACCTCACAGATGAAATCCAAGTCAGAAGTCTTCTAGAATAGCTGGCACTCAGAGGGCGGGACTCACCTCTGCAGCTCTGAAGCAGGGAGAAATCTCCATTTCAAACTCAGCTGTGAGTGCTGCATAAAATAGTCCACATTACCACAGTGTTCCCCAAACAGCGGTGCGAATGAGACTCGCTGGGAAAGGCTTATCTGTAATTTTGGTTGTCTCCATAGCCACGATTAAATGGAGAAATAAAACACTAGACATTTTAAATCTATCGACCATAAAGAAAGTAAAAAATATCTTTTCAATAGTTAGCCTTACATTGAATTTTTTTGATTATTTAAAATATTGATTCTGTTTCAACGTTATTTTATTTGGGAAAATCATCAAAACCATTATGTTTTAATCTCAGAACTATTGTTTTTTTTTTTTACATTCCATTTAAGAGTAAGCTATTAAAGTTTCTAAAAAACACAAAAAAACATTTTTTAATAGAATAAGACGTGCGCTGTTGAGTGTGTTAGAGTTCAGTGTGTGGAAACAGCAGCTCACAGAGCTAGAGTCCCAGCAGGCTGAGAGCAGGTCAGGCACAGGAGCGGACCGCCCAGCCGCCGGGCTGAGCGAGACTGCGCAGGAAGGCAACCAGCCCCAGGTCAAGGCAACCTGACCACGGTCACCGTTCTCCTGGAGCTGCTGCGAAGACAAATTTAGAACCCAGCCTGCCGGTCCCACTTCACCCTCCCCGAAAGAGTGATGCCAACTGGCACATAACTGCTCAGTGTTTGCTCGGGGACTGACGTGGGAGTGGTGCGCCTGCTCTTACTAATCAACGCCTGTTAAAACGGGGCACCGTTTGCCGCACCCCACCCCTCAGATGTGCTTCGCCCAGCGTCCCCCTGATCCATCCCCTGACAGTCACAGTGGACAGTGGTTCCTTCTGAATGAAGAAACACCCGCATCAGAAAAGGCTAAAACTCACCCACTGCCAGACAGATCTTTGCTTCTCACGTTTGAAAGCGCAGGCTCAGAACAGAAAAAGGATTTAAACCACCAGGTGGATTCTGTCACGTCAGAGAGCCCTATCAAATAATATTCATATTAAACTCCCTTACCGAACAAATTTGAGAGATTCAAAACAAAGGGAAATAATGAAGATGGCATTAAGAGAGCAGATTAAGCACCTTGTAGAGGTTTCTCATCGTCTACCATGTTAACAGAATCGCTGCCAGTCAGTGAACTAACTGAAGAAATGCTGGGCTCTGCAGGAAACAGACATGAACGGAAACAAGTAAGTAGATGACCAAGCAACAAGGACGTGCAATTGTCTATATAGAGAAACTTTTCAGCAGTGTGATTTGAAATCATTTATACTTGCTTCACGAAGTCACTGAATGAAAAGTTGGTCAGAATCTCGGTCAATGAAAAGGCTCCATAAAGGGAATATTACATTTTCTACTAATAAGGTATAGTCATTACCATCGTAAATAACTCTTTCTCTCTTCCTCCGTAGATATAGACAGAGAATTTAAAATGTTATAAATGTCAAATTCAAAAACTCAAAAAGTACAAAGTTGAAAATGTATTGCTGTACTATGTTGGAACATTTACATACACATATTTTAATGTTACAAAAATTACCAAGTTTAGACATCAAGAAATTATTTCAAAAGAATATCTTGGTCTTATTTGGCTTATATTTTAAACCAGTGAGTCTTTTAAAGATCAGAATATAACATCTGCTGATAAAATAACAAGTAAATAGGAATAATTTGACTTTTTTGTAAAACGAATAAATTCATAGACATTTTAACCATTATGCACAAACAATCCTTAAAATAAGAATTTTCTACAGGTTATTGGCACACATGCTTTCAATAAATATTAATTTGGTTCCAAAATGCTCATTTATTTATAAAATTTCTCAATCTTCTCTAAGAAACTACACTGTTCTCTTCATCTATGAATATGCACAGACGAATACATTAATAACAATAAAATCGACCAGACATAAGCTGGCCTATTAATTGCAGCAGAAAATGGAGATTGTAAAATCTTTGAAGCAGTCACGCAACCGCCTTTTCAAAAGAACTAAGTAATATTTTATTTATATGAAATGTTCCGTTTTAAACTACTGTATGAAATGCAAAATACATAAAATTAAAATCTACTTGTGAAACACAGGCTAACATGGCTGAAGCCCAGATACAAGCTGAGGCAGAGCCAGTTCTGGGAGTTTTCTGTCTTCAACCATTGTTTTCTCCACCATCAGCGCGGCGGCCAGGTTTTCTCCCTTAACCTCCACACGTGATGTGGCAGCTAGCCCTGCCGCGCGACATCACCTCAAACCATATTCTCTAGTGATGACATGACTTACTTCGATAATACTGATTTTTGGCCAGAAGACAACCAATGGAAGGGACCGATGCCATGGCTTCCCCAGCGAGAGAGCTTGGAGAGGCTGTGGGCAGCACTCTGAGAAACAGTGACCAGAAAAGAGACATTGCTGTTAATAGTGTGGAGTGTCCTTTCCTCTTCTGCTGTGTGAATTGTTTTTGTAAGGCAGCATCATTTGATGTTTAATAAATAGCAGAATAAAAGCAATTTAAATTTTTACACTAAATTGCAAATATAAAGCATGTCTGTAATCCCAGCACTTCAAGAAATTCATGCCCAAAGATCACCAAGTGTGAGTCCAGTGACTTAGCAAGTCCCTATCTCAAAATAAAGAAAAATAAAATTAAAAGAGCTGGAGCTGTAGCTTGGTGCCAAGACCCTGGGTTCAATGCCCAGGTTGGAAAAGAGAAAGTAATCAACTAGAACATTTATTTGAAAAAAAGGAAGAAAGAAAGAAAGAAAGAAAGAAAGAAAGAAAGAAAGAAAGAAAGAAAGAGAGAGAGAGAGAGAGAAAGAGAGACAGAGAGAAAGGAAGAAAGAAAAATTACATATTCAACTAAATGCAATACTCACACAATTTACTCCACCTAACACAAACCTAAATGTCAGGGGAAAAGAAACGTTAATACCTAATAGAGTCACTCACCTATTTTCCCCAATTTGTGCTTTGAAAACAAATGTGGCTTTAAAATTTCTTCAGAAAATACGCCCACTGAACTAACCAATTAGGCATATGAGAGAGCATACAACATCCCAGAAGCCAGGAAGCCTGCAGTACTTGGTAATGTGGTCTGGAACCCCGAGGACACCTTATATAGCGTCCTGGCTGGTCGGAGCCTGCGCAGCAGGCAATTTGAGGTCAGGCGGCACCCAGCCAGACAAAGGTCAAGTGGACACTCTACTCTCTGCCCTCCAACAGTCTAGAGATCTTCCAGCGTGTCAGCATGCCAATTTAGGCTGCAGTCAACAGGACATTTGGCCTTAGTCCCGGTTTGGATTCATTCTCTTTAATGTCATAAACTTAGAACTCACTACTGGTTACCAGGAGGGAACTAACACTCAAGTATCTCTTCAACCTTGGATTAAAAACACACATTCTACCAAATTCACCAAGCTGGGCACAACTGGGGATGTCCCAGATTGTCTGCAGTTTAGCTGGGGAGATTGAACACCCCCCAGGTACAATGATACAAGGTGGAGTCCGAATCACAGGAGAACAACAAAGAATTCTGGAGATTTAAAACTTTCCAGGAATGGGACACACACAGTTGAACTGAATGGGCTGACAGAGAGTGAGTTAGCGATTCCAGCAAGATTGACAAAAAAGAGATGATACAGGGATAATGTGGGAAAATTTATGACATCATATCAATATTATTTGTTGGGGCAAAAACTCTTTCACTCCAATTTTAGTAATATAAATTGATTCAGCATTTCATAGGCTGAGTTGATTTATCAAATTTTGACTTCACTTTACATTGAGGAATGGTCATTTCAATTTTGTTTCAAATTATTTGTGGGTATTCATTTCACTTGTATATTTTTAATTCAGTTTTGGTAACATACATATTGCTATAAAATTATTCATGTCAGCTAGTTTTTCAAATGTATTCAAAACAATTGTTGTATTTTGCTATTATGGTTCTTTTTCAATATAAGTTCCAGGCACAGAAAGAAAATACTGCATGATCTCACATGTGGAATCTAAAAAAGTTGACTACGTTAAAAAGAGATCGCAGAGCAGTGATCACCAAAGATGGGCAATGGGTGGAATTGGGTATCTTGGTCAAAAGGTTAACACTTGCAGTTATGTAAAATGAAGTATAGAGATGTTAAAAAAAAATAAAAAACAGCAGGAGAACTACCTTTAATCCTATACTATACATGGCAAATTTGCCAACAAAGTAGATTTGGGGAGTTGTCACAAAATAAAAGGTAATTTATTTTACATACTCATGAGAAATAATGGGTATGTTAAATTGCTTGATTGTAGTAGTCATTTCTCTACATGCAGGTGTATAAGCATCGTGTTGCATGCCTTACATATGTATGACAAAAATAAATGCCTACTCTACCTGGTCATGGTGATTTCTATTGCCTCTTCCATTTTTTGTTAATTATTTTTGCTATAGATTTCTCTATTAAATTACATTTTTCAAGTAACTATTTTTTGTCTTGATTTTATATTTCATTATTTTCTGTCAGCCTTTTGTCTTCCTTTTACTGACCAAAATTCTCAGAATTATTCCTAATAATTCCATCAATAATTCCAAAATGATTTTTTTTTTTTTTTGGTGCCGGGGATAGAACTCGGGGCTTGTGCTTGCAAGGGAAGCACTCTAACCACTGAACTAAGTCCCCTACCGCCCAAAATGATATTTTTAATGTCTAAATTAATTAGGAATATTTTCCTTTTTCCAAAAGAAGAGAGATTTTTTAAAGCCATTTTTTAAGAGATGATTTCTAAAACCATTGTGTTGTGATAAAACGTCTGTTTTTATTTAATCTTTGAAATAGATTTTGGACTGGCTTTCTGTGCATTTAGAAATAACAAATATTCTACATTTGTTGAATTTGTTCTTATTTTATGTATCTACTTGATTGTACTGCTTACTTTTTTTTAAACAACCCACACATTTGTCAGTGTGTTACGGTTGGTCTACCAGTTTCTGGTATGAGTACATCACCTAATTCTTTTGTCTTTTTGTTTGACATATTATGAAGCTTTGAAATAGATGCACATAAAAGTCATGATTAGAATATCTTCTGAACAGATTTTTGCTTTTGTCTTCCTTTATCAACAGCAATGTTTCATTTTGGTGCTGTTTGCTTAGTTTGTCTAATATTAATTTTGTAGCACCAGCTTTTCTCTACCTAGTCACAAGGTATACCTTTTGTATCCCTTCATTTTCAATGTAATGGAATTAATTATATATTTGAATTAATGTCTGTCATCTTATTCTGTGGTTTCCATATAACCACACATGGCTTTTTTTTTTCTTCAATTATGATTTTTTTTTCACCTAACGGATATTGTGTAGGCATTTATCTTCTCTTTGAGAACAAGTAAAAAGTATTTTATTTTTAGTCTCGGAGTGAGCATTCTTTGTATCACTAAAGGAACTGAACTATTATTTTTTCCAGCCAAGTCCATCCTGCAGTCTTACTGCACTTGTCTAATTAATCTTTCACATTCCACCCAAGATCTCATCACCTTTTCCATTTTGGAGAATTCTCAGCTGTTTCTTCTTTGTGCATTGCCTTTCCTTAGTATTAATTAATTATATCAACAAGAACTCATCATAAACAGACACGTACACCCACAGCAGTCAGTGGCTCGAGACGAGCATACATTTCTTGCTTTTTGCAGATGAGCTGAAGAAGCTGTGTTCCAGGACAAGTGTCCAGACTGGCTGCTCCACACTCGGCAGGGATTTCAGTCAGTTTCCAGTTCTCTCATTGCGCTGACAGCAGCAAGCTCCTGAAGCACCAGTGTTTGAGTGGATACTCCAAGAGGAGGTATTGCTAAGGTACAATGACACTTTAGTTCTGGGCGTGAAAGTGTTGGTCTTTCCATCTTCCACTGGCCAAAAAATCATGCACCTAAACCCATCACTAATGGAGTGGGAAATGTTCTACTCCCACAAAGGCTTGGAGGTTTAGGTGAATACATATTTGCTGACAAATAGTTCAGTCTATGACTTGTGTCATTTCTCGCATCTTCTACCTCTATATCTCTAAGTAGACAGATGCTAGTGATCTCTCCATAAAATTTTCACATCTCAACCATATGTGTAATTCAAAAATGTATAGGAATATAAATTTAGATAGATATAGTCTATATATTATTGCCTTGCTGTATTCTGAATGCATGCCAGAGCACTTCTTCCTATTTACTACTTTTTTCTTTAACTATGTCCAAACTAAAGTTTATGTGCATTGTTCATGTGCGTTGTTTTTTGCAGTCATTGTTTTAGTGTTTCTCATTAGTTTCTCTCTAAATCTACCTACTAGAATCTTCTTGTTTTATTTCTGCCCTTTTCCCCAACATCTTTCTTATTTTTCTCTACCCATCCTTAGCATGTTTATTAGGGAGTATCAATTTTAACACACCACAAAATTAATTTAATCCACTGTACTTTCTGTTACAATTGGTAATCTCTTGGCTGTCTTGCTTAGCATTAGATTTTTTCATAGGTGTTGGATTGTGGGTATACAAGCTCATTTTTCAAAACTTAGGTGAGTTATATTGTTCTCCCTTCCTCTGCCACTCCCCGTCCAAGACACCACCCCACCTCTCCAATCTAAAGACATCATGCCTTGCAGGCAACCCTCTCACCAGACCCTAGTTTTTGAATCTTTGAATTAGAATACTCACTGAGCCATTTATTTCATATAATAGATTGTGAACAGCTCAAAGGCAGGGAATACTCTATTCATTTCTTCATTAGCAACACCCAGAACAAAATAGACATATAGAATCATTTGTTTTCTAAAAATGATATAAAATTAACACATTCCTCTATGCACGCTAATGAAGATTTCACTCTTGGCTAATAATTTAAAATAGCATAACAGGGCTTAGAGTTCCACAGTATCACTGACATAATCAGATTACTTTTTCCTGATTGTTGATTCAAGGTGATTGCTTTTTTCTTTAATACCTTACCATCACATTTTCATTGAGTCTTTTATCAGAGGATTACTTGTGCTCATTTCTTTTTGAGGGTAACAAGAAGAAAGTAACTGTCCAGTTCCAATCACTTGCTGAAAACCAGCAGGGGAGACAGAGCCTTCTTTCTGTTCAGAAACTTAAGAGATACTCCCTAACGATGTGTTCTAAAAGGTAGGGTTAAGAAAGGGTAAGTACTAATTAAAGACCAGTGTAACCTCTCTAAAAGATGTCCTAATATCACATGTAAGATACAATTACTCTTTCTAACATTATTGGCATTGGGTGCAGTATTCAACAGATACCAGATTGCAGTTTTCCAGAGCATGAAATCCATGGCACGAATTCCAGTTAAGCTTGTAGATAATTCATCACTACCAGAGCCGTCACAGATAATTGGTCAAGTGTGCAACATGAGATCAATATCTGACTGCTCTTGAAATCTTAAACTGTCTAGATCTGATTCCAATCTGGTATTATAAAGTATCTGAGTGTGCCCACAAGATGTCAGGAATTTTAAAAATACTGTACTATAAATACACAATATGTAAATGTGCCATATTAAGCATAGATTACTCCATCCTAATAATTAATGCTGAAAGTGAGTATGTGTAGCAGATATTCAAAGACAGGTACAACAATCTCCTTTGGTATGCTGTTTCATTTTAAAACTTTCATGAAAATTACCAATTAATCACTAAGTATTTCTGAACATTTGCAAGTAATCTGTAAAGTGTGAATAATAATATCTAAATGTATTTGGAATCTGCTCTGGCTCCGATATATATAATTTCATTATTTCTTTAAATTTTATATTTCCCTGAGTTATATATTAATGCTCCTCCAACTTTGGTTGGGTTACATCTTGATGAATCCAACATACATGGAAAACACGGAAAGTCAAAAATGCACTCAAGGCAACCCACTCAGGTCCCCTCCTGTCTCTCAGGAGCTCTCTTTCTCTCTCTCAATAAATTTCCTACTTTAAAAAAAAAATTCACTCAATACATCTAACCTTCTAAGTAACCTATCTTAGCAATGCAGCACACTCTACACAGTATCAGTTTCCCAGTTTTGACATCATGTGACTGGCTAGGAGCGGCAACTCACTGCTTCTGTCCAGCATTGCAGTGAGTATTGTCTATTTTCATACAATATATCACTAGATGAGAAAAGATCCAAATTCAAAGTATTTCATTCTACTTAATGCATATGAGTTTTGCACTATCATAATGTTGAAAAAGCATTAAGTTAAACCATCATAAGTCAGGAACCATCTTTATACTCAGTCATCGTCATTCCTTCTAGAACTAGGAAATAAATTATTGAGAGGATATTTGTCAGTTCACAAGATCAACAGGAAACATAAGGAACTTTGCTCTAATAAGCAAGATTCTCCAAAAGAAATTGCAGGAGAGAGACGGTATCTTCTGGATAATCCATTCCCTGAGCCTAGACACGGGCAAAGGTAACACCAAAGCTAATCATGGCCTAAGGAGCTAGATTTACCACAGCCACTCTCCCAAGAGCTGCTAGGCAACCTCTAAAAACAGGCACGCCATAAACAGCCTACCTGCTAACAAGCAGGCTGCTCAGTTCTCCATGAAGAAAGATGATCGTAGGAAGGAAGAGCAATAACAATAAAATATGTTTACTGAAAGTCCTAGCCCTCACCCCTCTTGAGGAATGAAAGACAAGGTTCTGGAGTACCTTCTTTTGCTGACCTCTGGCTCATACACTTTCCCTATATTTCAACCTCTATTTCAATCTATGTTACATGATCTTCTGGATTTCACCCCTGACAGCTAATGCACTTTAGGGGAGCTACTCAGAAGGAACAATACTTTGAATGTGGCAAGACATACCATGTGCAGGAGATGATGAAGGCCTGCTGTCAGCTGTGATCGCTCTTCGACATAAAGTCTCCAGAGGGAATAATTTAATGTACTAGTCCTAGGCCATTACATTAATTGCATTGAGATAGAGAAAAGCTACATATCCTTGTAGCAAAAATCATTGCCTTTTGGGCTCTGTTCTCCCTTGGTTTTAGTATTCATTGAGCATATCCATCCAACTAGAGACTACATTTTCAAACTCTTGCAACAGCAATGTTTGGGCCAGTGAAAGATGATAAGCATATTGCTCAACCTCAATGTTGTCTCCTAAGACACTCAGCCTCTTGGCTTGGACTTCCTTTTTGCTTATTGGCTGGAAAATGGTAACATCTGATAGCTTCTTAGAAGCCAGACTGCAAGAATAATTAGGCGACCAGGGGACGTCTATAAGTCTACCATCATCCATAAGCTCCGACTAGTTTTTATAAGAAAACTTTTGAGTTTTACTCAAAAACCTCTTATGCATTCTTTCTATCTTTAAAAATCAGTCATTTTTCCCAACCTGCAATTTCCAAAAACTTTACTATCTTGGCTATGGAGCTAGGATGTAGTGTGGCAGGGAGCTGTTTTGGAAGCTTCCACCAGGACTTTCGTATGTGTGTGTATCGCACTTATACCACTACATGGAAATGACAAAAAAGGTTTTCTGCCAACTATTCACTGTGTCACTTTGGATTTTATATTTAGGGACCACATCAATGATTGTTAGGCTCAGCGGACGGAAGTACGAGCAAGACCTAGATCAGGGTTCTATTAATGATCTGAGAGCTATACATCACACTGTAACAAGGACGTCACAATGACATTTCTGATCCCTGGGAATTAATTTTGACAGAGTCCTTTGTTTAGAAGCCCTCACAAAGTCTATATATTCCTACTCCATAGTGCATAAGTGCCCCTGATGTCCCTTTGGGGAAGAGATAAGGTGGTTTTCAGATATGCTGTCACTGTGTTACAAGATCATTATTCAGTGGAATCCAGGCTTCCTTCAGTCAATGAGTTCTGGACATGAGAACTGTCTTTACCCAGAAACCAGGACAAAGATCATAAATATTCATGATCCATTTGCCCTCAAAATCCTTGATATATCTTGCTTATTTAAATTAAGCAGTGCTTCTGGACAATCCACCTTTTCCCCGGGAACACCTTGTTCAGTCATCTCCCTGTATGTAAGGCACCCTTTGCTGCTAAGCTGACCTCACCACTGGCTAGGACACCGGTGCTCCCCAAGCTTCTGATGGCTCAGGGCCAGCACCTGGCCTTCTCTGGCGATCTTGTCATTCCCGCTTCAGTTTGAATTCTATAAAATTCCTCCTATGCTCAGTTCTAAACTACAGAAAATCTCCTTACTGAACTTCTCAAAGGAGTTGGTTCTCCTCTCTCCAGGGTTCTCCACGCTTCAGGGAAAGATAGCATCTGCTGTGAATCATAGCAGGGTTTCTTGCTGTTAAGTAGGGTACCCTTTGTAAAAATGTCCATTTCCCTGAGTTTTTGTGACTCCTTCCTCGAACACATTCCACAACAATTCTAAAATTTGTATCTCATTTTCATGAGCTATTGTTTCTTGCAAGAGCTGGCCTCACAATATATTAGTACCCACGCTTGCCTGTCCGGCATCATGGGAAAGTCATCTCTGTAAAAAAGCTCACTTTTTACCAACTTTAGCCCTGCACTCCTGAAGCCAATTGCATGCACCCTGTTACGGTCTGTGTCTGGATGCCCCCTCAAAACCTCATGTGGTTATAGGTGAGGTGTTTACAGAGGTGGCTGGATCTAGAGTGTGTGATTACTAAATTAGTCCACTGACTAGTTTGGCATAATTCTGCTGAGATCAAGGATGTGATACTAGGATAAAGGGTGCTGGGATTAAGCGTGGGAGTGCTACCCACCCTAAGGGCAGACAGCCTGGATAAAATAGAAGACACAGAAAGAGGCTTGTCTATCCCCTTGCTTTTACCTCTTGCTTACTTCTCTGCCTTCTGCCTGTCGGCCATACCACCCTGCCTTGGATCCAGCCGATTGAGGACTGAAACCTCTACGTCTGTGAGCCAAATAAACCTTTCTTCCCCTAACTTTGGGTGCCGGTCATTTTGTCTTAGCAACGAGAGAAAAGTAACTAAGACACACCCCATATATGTTAGATGAACCTTGTGGTTTAGGAGACTTGTGGCTCCTTTATAGCTTCATCCCTTTTCTATGCAAGTACACCTGGTTGAAGCTACATAAAGTTGTATGATCCAGGACATTTGGCCAGGTGAGGAGGAGGGGAGTAGATCCCTCATGGACAAGTAATGGCTTGCTGAACAGAGGCTTATGTATTATTCTCAGGTGAGAGAGGAGCCTTAATGTTAACAGGAAGCAGTTGGCCATTTCTATAAATGACTTGGGGTGGTCTCCTGACTAAATGTTTTTTAGCACATTGACTCCGATATCCTCATCACAAATCCAGTGTCTAGTTTCTTCCCAAAAGGAGCGATGGCCTTGGAGAAGCAGAGTTTTCAGGGTCATATTTAAACTTGGAGGCTTTTACAATTAAGTCCTTTATACTCTGCTCTTTCTGTCATTTAGCTGCAAGAGACAATTGTCACTTTACAAGCTACAAAGGACCCATCTTACACTGTACATTGATAAATGGTTATCTTCCTCCTTTCACACATTTACTCAAATCTATCAACAATACTCAGCAATATCCCTATTAATCACCCTTTCCTCCAGCCCCTAATATACCTGTGATGTTATAAA
Organism: Hystrix cristata; assembly: GCA_004026905.1. Classification (NCBI taxonomy): domain Eukaryota; kingdom Metazoa; phylum Chordata; class Mammalia; order Rodentia; family Hystricidae; genus Hystrix; species Hystrix cristata. The sequence continues at coordinate 26,362 of PVJO010007336.1, forward strand.
TGTCAGTGTGTACTCTTGCACCATCATTCCATTCCACTACACTGTTGGTGAACACTTTAACAGCTGCCCAGTGGATTATTTTCTTGAGTCTTCTATAACGAAATACCACAAAAGCAGTATCTTAAACAGCAGAAATGTACTTTCCCACAGTTTTGGAGGCAGAAGCTTGACATCAAGGTTTTGGCAATTCGGGGTTGTTTTGAGGTCTCTCTCCTTGGTTTGTTGTCTTTCCTATAAGTCTAAGTGAAAAATCTCCTCTTCACATAAAGATATCATTCATATTGAATTAGAGCCCGTCCTGGTAATCTCATTTAAATTGAGTACCTCTCTGAGGTACTGGAGGATGGGAGGACACAGCACAGCCAATGCCACCCTACAAGAGAATGTCAGTGACTTTCAATATGCCACCTATCCCAGTGACAGGATCCATATTTCCAACCAGCTAAAGCTCAACTGAGCTTTGACATCCCACAAAAACAACTTCTTAGAATTAATCCCAGAGATGAAATAAGCCTGAGAAGTAGAGACACAAGATGAATTCTTAATAACCTTGCAATAATTATCAGAGCCCAAATCAACTTAACATGGGGAAAGCATTAAATTATACATTATTTATTTGAAATAAAATGTTACAATCTGAGACCTACACATAAAAAAGAATAGTTTTAGCAGAAGCATTTATTTTATTGTACTTTCACATTAGGCCTAATTGAGGGTATAATTTTCAACTATGATGTTATTTCATTTCCCATCTATTTTTTTTCCTTTTATGGAAATAAACAATTCCAAACTTTCTGATAAAGTATTAACTTTTATTAGATGACCCAAAGCTCCAAGTAGATTTTGAACTACAGCCCAGAAGGGGCAGTATATCTTAATGAGTTTAATCACAAGAAAGACAAAAAAAAAGAAAAGAAAAGAAAACATTACTTTACCAGAACCTTCTCAAGCTCTTGCAAGAAACTACAGAAAACTCATTTATATTGCAAATCCACTAAGAGCAGTATTGAAAAGTAAAATATGAATAACTATAGAAAGATGAAATAATGTTATGTTAATCACTAACACTTTTCTGAAGTGTTATGTCTATACATATTCAAATATTTACACTTAATTATGAAAACATACAAGGGAATATGGAATTTTAGGTGATAATACAGTAAATGCTGCAAAACAAGTTTTCCTTGCTATCTAGGAAAAATATTGATAAAACATCTACAACAAAAACCAGAATTGCCTCAATATGGTCAATGATACCATCTTCAATTAGTATCTCCCTGACACTGAAATTAAAGGTGCAAGTTAGTACTTTCATGAATCTCACTCATTTCAAATTACTGGTGAATATGTATAAATACTGTGTGGTTTTATTTCTTCTGTTTTCTTTAGTATATTTTTGCAATACAACTTAATTACATTCATCTTCGGGAATAAATACACATATTGCATTTTGATCATTTTTACCGCCCCAACTTTTCCCTCCCTCCTTTCCCAAATCCCCTTCCCATCTGCACAGAGTCTATCTCTGTCCTTCATACCATAGCTCTTTCATTTTGCTCTTTGAGTTATTTATATTTTGGGTTTCTCATGTTAGAGAGATCATGTGATATTTAACTCCACTATAACTTTTCCGAGTATCTTCTCAAAAGAATTATAGTCATTATATTACAGTGACACATGCAAATCTATGTTTATAGCAACACAATTTATAACAGTCAAATTATGAAAGTGGGCTAAATGCCCATAAACAGGTAAATGAATAGAGAAAATGTGGTATATATACACAATGGAGTTCTACTCATCCGTGAAAAGGATGAATTTGAGCCATTTGTAGGAGAATGGTTGGATCATGAGACCATAATCCAAGTGACATAAATCCAACACAGAAGACTTTATTACATCTTCAAGAAATTTTATTTCTCTTATTATCACATTATCTGCCACCACTGGAACTACCGTATCCTTATTGTCCCTTAATTTAGGGTCAGAGATGCGGTATTTGTCTTTCAGCTCTATTTCATACTACTGTTCTCTTCTAATTCTCCACAACATGGAGTGTATTTGGACCTGAATCTGGAAACAGGATAACATTGAAAAGTAAGTGCAAAAGTCAGAGAGCTGACGTGAAAAATAATGCCAAGTTGTCTGCACTGTGTTCATTCCAATGTGGGAAGGTGAGACAGACACACTTCTCACACAGTTGTGCTCATTTCGGTTAGACATTAACAGTAGTTGTGCAGTTGACATAATCACCCACCACCCAAACTGCATAAATATCCCAAGCACTACTGAGGAGAAAAAGTCCCCGCCTCGGGGTATTCACAGTTCAATTGGTAGACATAATTCTCTAAGGAGACCCCGAAAAAGAGCTTTGTAAGGGAATCTAGATGTGGGTAGAGGTCACACTCCGTGTGCTAAAGAGCAAGAGCCCAGCCTGAATCTTGTCTGCTCCCTTCTCTCATGATGAAATTATGAAAACTTTCCATCAAAAGTAACTTTTTAAATATCCCATCGCAAGCAATGCGGTAAGTGGACAATATTGTGCTAAGGAAAATAAAGTGCTTCGATCCATGTTATGCTAGCATTCAGAATGTGTTTAGGCACTAAATCTATTGGAAGATAGAATAGGTTGAACTCTTGAAGACATAGGTGTAGGCAAAGACTTTGTGAACAAATCCCCAGTTGCCCAGGAAATATCACAAAGAATCGACACCTGGGACCTGATCTTGTTAAAAAGCTTTTGCACAGCGAAAGAAACTACCAACAAAGTGAAGAAACAACCCACAGAGTGGGAAAAAAATTTTGCCAGCTATTCCTCTGACAAAGGACTAACATCTCAAATACATAAAGAACTCAAAAAAAATCAGACCCCCCAAATTTAAAGACCCAGTCTAAAAGTGGGCAGCAGAAATGAATAGACACTTCTCAGATGAAGAAGTAGAAACAGCAGATAGACATATGAAAAAATGTTCAACATCACTGGTCATTCGAGAGATGCAAATCAAAACAACCCTGAGATCCCACCTCACTCCACAAAGAATGGCTATTATCAACAAATCAGCCAATAACAAATGCTGGAGGGGCTGTGGAGAAAAAGGAACCCTTCTCCACTGTTGGTGGGAATGTAGACTGGTACAACCACTATGGAAATCAGTGTGGAGATTCCTCAGGGAACTAGGACTAGAGATTCCATTTGACCCAGCTATTCCACTTCTCGGTATCTTCCCAAAAGAATTAAAATCATCATACCACAGGGATATATGCACACCCATGTTTATAGCAGCACAGTTTGTAATAGCTAAATTGTGGAAGCAGCCCAAATGCCCATCAACAGCAGAATGGATTAAGAAAATGTAGTGTTTTTATACAATGGAGTACTACTCTGCCATAAAGAATGATAAGCTTGAGATATTCCTAGGTAAATGGATGCATCTTGAGACCATACTCCTAAGTGAAATAAATCAGACACACATGTTTAAATACCGCATAGTTTCTCTGGTGTGAGAAACTGAAGTGTAAATAAAGACTAAGATGTATTATATTGGGAAAGCGAAGAAAGTGTCCAAATGGGAAAGGGAACAAGGGGAGGGAGAAAGGAACAGAGGGACAAGAGAAATAAAAAATGGAAGGAAATAATGGAAACAAAGCTTTTGTAAATAGGGAGGAGGAGGTGAGGGGAGGGGAACAGGAAAAAAAGAAGCAACAAGGTATACCATGTACAGGTACAAATCCCCAATGATGAATGTTATCAATATGTATATCGAAAATGTACCATTAAAATAAAATTTAAAAAAAAAGAATGTGTTTAGGCTATAATTAAAACACATTTTTCTCTGAATGCACATTTAAAATGCTCAATGAGATCAAGCAGGCACCTCTGGAAGGTTGACATGTTCCTCTTGTGTCTCCAGGATGGCACACTGGCACACTTACTCTGTCTGTCACCTGAGATTCCACCATTGTCTTTATCCCCTACATACTCCAAATAGAGCCACTCCAGCAACAGAAGAATATCTAAACACATAAATCAGGGAACTGCAAATTTTAATGTAAGATACATAGCATTCCATTTATTTATCAATTTTTTAGTATTTTTAGTAAGACTATATTTCACAATTGGGAAGACATATAATCTAGATTTCAGGATGGCAAGTTGATGATCAGAACTTCCAAACTTAATGTCATTTTCAGGTAATTACATAAATCAAGACACGTTTCCCTATATTTAATCCCCACAATATGTAATTTTCACACATTTGTCAGTGAGGGCTAATGAAATTCAGGAACCAGTCCACTTAGGTCAGGGTTTTATCTAAATGTGCTGGGATAAAAAACATACTATGCATCTCCTTGATCCTTTTACTTCCTCTTGTTAAAATATGACTACCAAAATGTAAATTATTTCAAACATTGATATATAGGGAACTGTAAATTATTCTATGCACTGAAAAATATGATACATTATATCATTTGTTACTGATTTAACCCAATTAGTGTTCTCTTTTTACTTGTAAGTTAATTTCTAATTGTGAACTAGATATCTGTGAAAAAGCATGAACTATCCTCAGCCTCTCTCAGCAAACCCCTAGGAGATTCGTCTGTCAGTGTGGGGTCATTGAAGCACATAATCATATTTGTGGATAGAAAGGGCTTTCTTCAGTGAACTTCATTAAAGCTAACTTCCCTTGCTCATTAAAACATAGTTCATCTTTGTAGCAGCTTTTCTTGGTGAATTAGTCTTTTCGTGAAGTATCTTTGAAGTTACCCCTGAAATATCTTTGGTCTAAAGTCAGTTTTAGAATTGCTGGGTTAAAAAAAAAAGAATTGCTGAGTATTTTCATGGCCTTTCTGCAGTGTTTTATGCAATCAACACTCTAAATGATGGTAAATTCACTGATACTAGTTTATAAAATGCATTTAATGCACTTAGAGTAAATGTAACAAAATCCACTCCCTCAAACTTAACGGGAACATACTGTAAGGTTTTGTACTAACTTGTAATTAATTAAATTTTCCATACTAAGGATGAAGTGTTTATGGTTTTTCAATCAATATTTATGAAAGCTCACCATCCCAAATTCACAAGTCTTCACTGAGATTCACAAACGAGCTTGTGAATATTTCATCAAAAGCTGAGATCGTAAAATGAAACACTTTGTGATGCTTTCAATAAAGAATGCCTATGTATTAAAACCATGTTATGCTAATAAGCTCCTAAAGGCATTTGTATTTTTTTTCAGAACACAGATTACAAATGCCTGTGTAGGATCGCCACCATCCCACGGACTACCCAGATCAACAACTCACAAACCTTGCTCAGTTATTCAAAAGAGATGAGAGAAGAAAAAGTTTCAGTAACAACTTCACAAACAGTAATTACCAAGTCCCAAAACAATACTGAGGACTTTCTTTTTGATTTTGAAATCAGGGACCCAAGCATCATCAGTTGATAGACTAAGATGTAAACAGATTTTTCAGTGTGTGGGTCAATGTCACAGCTATTTATAGAGCAGCTGCTATGTGTCAGATACTCTATTTTTATTTCTAAGAATCCTGTGGACATCGTAAAGTATATCAAAGGTTACCCGAGTGTCATGTTCCCATCTAAAACAGAACGAACAGGCTTTGATTAAAATCGCAAATGCATTTCAAATATACATTTGACATTTATCAATCAAAGGCATTATTTTTATGATAGCATTCTTCTACAGGCATTGGTGAAAACCGATATTATCCTTAGTAAGTTCTTGGTATTCTTTGGGTATTTGAGGAGCTTACAGAACTGGCAATAGTGCAGCATTAATCCATCCACCGAACAGTCAAAGATGTTTTCTAGTATATAATATGCTCTTATTACCATGCTGGTACGTACAGGTAACGAGGCAAAGTTCTTAATCTCATAGACTGAGCAAACATATATGTTAATAATAAAATTTCCAGTAGGGAAATAGGCTACAAATAAAATAGAGAGTTGAAGGCAGCTAATTTAGACATAGTAATAGGAAACAACTTCTCTCCAGAGGACCATTTGGGCAGACCCTGAAAGCAGGAACAAACCCATCGATGGTGTCATTGTGAGGAAAATCCCACACAACAAGAACAGCAAGTGTGACTTCTCAGAGGAAGATATGGCTTGTTGAAATGGAAGTAAAGGCCTCCGCCAGCAATCCTGAGAATAACTAGGTGAAGCAAGAGGAGAGAGTAGCAAGGAGAGGCAGGAGAGATGTTAGATGAATACTCTTTGCCCAAGTAGAATATAGAGAACCCAGAAATCAATTATCCAAGAGTCAAGGGTGCCTCACAGGAGGCCACAACTGTGCCATTTCTAAGTAGAAAATACACACACACGCTCAAATCACATGTTAGGAAAATTCTATGTTAAATTTCAAATGTCTCAAGCTCGAGGTGCCCAAATCCCACATAAAGTCGACCAATAACTGGGTAGCAGGCCTTCAGCCAGGTTTCAAAAGAAACAAGTAGCAAATAGAGCTTGAAGGAGCACCACCCTCAACAGAATTAATTCATGGGACAGCATGCCTGAGAAAACCAGGACAACTAAAAGAATGTATGGACACATATGTGAGATACAAATATGCTTTTGAGTGGCGATGGTGAGTTTTATATTTCCTGGTCTTAACCTTTCTCAAACGTTTTCAATGTGGCTCCAAATCTACAAATGGAAAAGAGGTGGATTAGTCTATAGTTTCTTTCCAGTGTAATAAAAAGAAAGAAAAAAATGTAGGATGTATATTTTCTTCTTCATAAACTAGTTCCTTTAAGGGCACAGACTTCCCACAAATATATACCACCGATTTGGGGCAAGATAGAACTCTATAGCTCGATGTAGTGAAAGGAGGGAGATCCTGGACAAGCCAATCTTTTTTTTTTTTTTTAATTTATTTTATTAGTGCATGTTTGCAATTCACGCAGTTTACAATCATCTTGGGGAGTAATTACATGCACAAATTACAGCTTTTTTTTCTTAATTCCCTTTGCCTTCCCTCCCCTCCCCCATCTACTCTGATTCCTCTATCATCATTTACATACTTTTTGATATTATTTGTCTTAGCTCATGTCATGGCATATGTTTACACTGATTGGAGTTAATAGGATCCTGGGCATGGCACATCTTTATTCCTATCACTTCCCCATGGATAAGGCAATCTTGATCTTCGAATTCTGAGTCTCTCTCTTGTTACCTGTGTAGCCTTCAGCCATTTATTTTTGTCTCCATAGCTCAGTCTCCTGACCTATAGACTGAGGATCATGAAAGAAATTGCACTGTGTTCATGTGGATAAAATACACACATAAAAGTTCCAGCACAAGGATCAGTGTATCCACGCTGAACAAATGCTAGTTTTCCTCCCAAACTTTCTGTAATGTACCCTGAAGACCTTCCACTCCAGTTAAATCTGAGCTCGAAATCATGAAGATTGTATTTTCAAACTCTTTCCATAATTTCAATAGTTATAGTTGGGGAAAGTTCACATAAGTCAATGGTTTTTTATTAAACTGTTTAACAGTTTAATTACTTTATTAAGGCAAAATTTACATACAATATAATGAATAGAATTTAAGTGTACAACTGTTGGAGTTCTGATAAACAGACTCCCACAAGCACCATCCACAAAGACGTCCGCAGTTTTCATCACCGAAGTTCTCCTTCCTTCTCAGGGACGTTTTTATGTGCTTCCGGCCAGCCTCATATTTTATGAGCTGTCCAAATTCATCGTCCATTTTTCACTATGTCATATGTCCTTATTGGAACTTTTTGCTTATTCTAAATTACTTGTCTTCCCTCTGGCATGAATATTTTCCTCCATTCTGTGCATTCATTGCCTTTTCATTTTCTTAATGACATCTTTTGATGGGCTGATGTTGTTAATTTTGATAAAGGTCAATTAATCATTTTTTAAAATTGTTCAAGTGTTTTTCATGCTCTTGCTAAGGAATCTTTGCCTTCCTCATGATTGCAAAGATACCTTCCCATATTTTTGTCTGTAAATTTTGTACCTTCAAATTTCATATTTTGATGTATAATTCATCTAAAATACTTTTCTAATAAATATTAATTTTTAACAATATACTTTCATGTTTTCTGGATTTTCTCTAGTGGTAAAAATTTAAGTGTCTTCCCTTGGCATGAGGTGGTCTTTATGAATAACTGCCCACATTTGGGTTAATAATATGATCCTTCTCTAGAGTACATACATTTCTAATCCTCCTTGTTGACTAGTTAGTTGCCTTATAGACTGGCTGAAATGTGATTCAACCAGAAAGTATTGCATTGTGTATTGCTAACATTAAAACAAAAAGAATGCAATGTATATTTCACATTCGTACGTCTCAAAAACTTAAGTGACATGAACAATTATAACAACAGTATTATGGAAAAAATGTTTTCAGTTTTTAGAAGTACTTGGACATAGTCAATAATGAGTACCTTTAATGTTTCTGCCTTTGGATTCTGCTCACAATGCCTAAAAAAATACATATTATGGCCCGGATTGCAGAAAAAAGTTCATTTCATGGTCTGAAATATATCAAGTGATTAACAAAGCATATCTTGTTAGTTTATGCCACAGCAAAAACATATCTAAGATCTCAAATTATTTTTACATTAACCTTTCAGAAGATAATGATTTCTAAAGTTGAAAAGTAAGAGGAAGTCTGTTTTATTTCTCCAGAATAAAAACTACTATTTCTCTAAACTAATGTGAGAAAACGACCAATTTAAGAGACCTGACCATTGTCATTTTGCATTATGCTCCCCAAAGTTGTTTCTAAAATATGCTAGGTTTTATAATTGTTTTCTATTCTAAAAAATCCGTATGCTGAGCAAAAGAGTACCAACTTGACATCAGTTTATACATACACTATTTAAACACTAAGTTTTTCCTGCCATCTACCAGATTTTATGTGTTTTTAACTGGTGTACCACATGACATTCTACAGTATGGCGTAAATACAGCCCCTGCCCCCTACCCACTGCCACTGCCGGCTCTCTCTGCAGGCCTGGCTCTCTAGAGCCAACTTCCAGGTGCCCCTGCCCGCTGGCTACACCATACCCAAGCTGAGGAGTTGCTAAGCTGAGGGGCCCCAGGAGCACTGCCTATGTGAGGCCTATCAGCCCCATCACCCTGCCAGGTAAACAGGCCTAATTCAGATATCGCTGCTTCTCTGCCAGAAATCCTGATCCTTCTGATTTCTTCTCAAATGATTCTAGGAGTTCCTAAGGCACTCCCCTTGTCTCTGGACAACACACCAAACAGGCCTAATTTACAGGTTTGATATGGCAGCTCCTGTTGCCACTGCTACAAAAGGAAAACCATCTACCTAGGCCTCCTCTCCCGCCACCCCAAAGTGTGGGGGCTTCACTTGCTGGCTCCTGTACACTCAGAGTGCCAACACCTGACACCCAAGATGCTGCTGCCATCTACACTCCAAATCAGCATCCGGACATCTTGGGTGATTACAGCAAAGCTGTATTTTGGGTTTTTATGCACTTTTAGACATGACTTTCTTATCCTGATGCTTGGCCTGGTTCTGTTAAGCCTCGAGTTAGAACAGCAGTACCAGACCTCACCCCAGGAGGTGTAGAAGTTCCCAGAGGAGGAAACACCTGACTATGCCTCTTTTCAGCTACAGCATGTAACCTTCACTCTCACTCACCACTATGAGGATTGGCGTGACCCTCTGTCCCATGTGCAAGAAGAAGAGCTAGAGGTGGCCTGACCTGGGTGGTGGTCATAACAGACAGGGAGCCTGTGGGCGAGGCTCCCATCCATTTCTCAGCATGGGTCATTCCTGTCTGGGATCCAACTTGAAAATGTTTGTCATGGTGCTTATTACCTTGTGTAACCATAAGTCTCCCAAAGAGGATAACTCAGAGCACCAGCATTATACATTTTACAACCTCTACTAGTTGAACTCCATTCTTCTAACATAAATCATTAATAAAATCCCACCTCATGAAATGATACTTATCCAACTGATTGATAGGTTTGACCTCATACCCATGTGGAGAAGACATAAAGCAGACGATCATTCTAGATGTTTGGATGATGTTTGGTGGCTTAGTTATTGAGTACTTTGGTTAGGCAATTCTACCCTTCAAAGAAGTAAGTTAAATGAAACCCAAAATGACAACTTTCCTGAAAGCAAAACACAGTGATCCAGCTGCAATTTTACTTCACTGGATGCCAACAACATGTTGGTTTTCCGCTAATACGTAGTATATTAAGACACACACACACTTGTACTCATGTCTGCACAATGCACATTGTGGTGCTGAGAGTACTCTGGAGAGCCCTCCTCATCCCACCGCATAGCATTTCCAGGTGGCTTGTCTCAGCCGTGGGTAGGGTGACAGTTACGATCATTATGCGTTTCTCACAATCACGACTCAAATTTAGCCAGATACAGAAAGAGTTGAATGGTTCATCCATCATGATCAAATTGAAAAACAGAGAGGAAAGGTGGCTTTTTATCATCAAATGTCCAGTTCCCTGTCCAAATAGCCTCACTTATCCAAATGAGATGGACATAGAGATGTATTTGGACATTCACAGTATGGGTCCAAATTTAGAGATATCAGCAAAGCAAGGAAAAATTCCAACTAGAGAAAGCCTCTTTACAGATCAATAAACTTTTAGTTTAAAAATATTTGTGTTTCTCAGGGCAATAAAATCTAGCAACAGAAAAGGTGTCAGTGTACTAAGAAAGATATATGTGAGAAGAAAAGGGGATATAATTTACATAAGATAGAAAAAGATTGTGATATAAATGCCTATTAAAAAACATGGAAGTATACAAAGAAAATATTTCAAATAAATTCAGTCCTACAATATTTTGTTGGCATAGATGATTGGTGCAAGCTATGAATATGTGACCACAGGAAAAGGGTCCTGTCCCTGGCTGCAAACCCTTCACATTACCGCCTTCCCCTTCCCCTCACAGAGCCGCACTGCAGAGTAGGGCAGCAAGTCTCTTGCATATGTCTGCTTTAAAGTCCCTCTTCCTTTCAGTGGACTTCCTTTTGAATAAGAAAGGGAAAATGGATTTGGTTTTATTTCCCTTTGTATTTAACATGTGTAACGACCGTTACAAATGGCTGTGAAATGGAAGTATCCTTTGAGTAGAGTAAGAAATGGCTTCCCAGCCTGGTTTTCACTGGCCAGTCACCTGTTCCCACCAATCAGCCTTGGGTCCCTCACCTGGGTTTCCCGAGGTCTGACTCTCAGGGAGGCAAGAGGGAATCACTCCTCGCTAGATAAAGCTGGCAGAGTTGGGTGATGCTGAATTAATTTCTCCCACCCACTTCCCCTAGTGGAGGCCTTCATCCCAGCCTGCTGTGTGTAGGGACGCTGACGAAGCACACTTCCTTCAGGTAACATCAGAACTCTATTACTGGCATTCGTTTTACACAGATGTACTGAGAACTCTTCATTGTGTATGAAAAAGTAATAAGCTACAGTGTAGGTATTAGAATTGGAATGTCTCCTATTATTTCTTTTGGGGCACTTGTCTACATACTACATCTTGCTATTGACCATGAACTAACCTTGATGACACATACATGCATTTTGCTACATTTATCCTTAAGAAAATGTGTGCATATGACAAGAGTCAAATATTGTTGCACAGGTGCTGCTGCAAGAACGTACCAGGAGAGCTCGAGTCCCGGTGCCGGCAGGCACTTCGGAAGCACCTTCTGCACAGCAGTCTGTGTGCTGCAGCCAACGCAGGGAGGGCAGCAAAACCCTGCAGGTGTCAGGCAGAGCTGGGCTTGACATCTGGCCCTGCACCGTCTTGTGCTCTCCTTTCTGACCCCCAGCTGCCTGCGACTACTACTGCACCCACTTCAGAGGTCACATTCTAAAGACTGAAATAGACAGCGGTCTGCTGTTGCTTTGTGTCTGCGGGGGCAGAACTCTGCCACTGAGCTACGCAACATCAAAAAGAAAAAAGTAATAAATGCTGGCAAGGACATTCGGGGAAAGGAACCCTTCTACACTTTTGGTGAGAATATAAAATAGTAGAGCCATTCTGAAAATCAGTATGGAGCTTCCTCAAAAACTAAAAATAGAACTGTCATTTGACCCAGTTATACCACTCCTGGGTATATTCCCAAAACCATTAAGGACAACGCACAATAGTGATAACCTGCCTACCCATGTTTATTCAGTGTGTTTCAATAGCTAAGCTATGGAAACAGTGCGAGTTCACATCAATGGATAAAGGGATAGAGAAAATGTTATATTTGTTATGGAATATTATTCAACCATACAAAAGAATAAATTCATGTGATTTGCAGGGAAATGGATGAAACTGGAGACCATCATGTTAAGCAAAATACACCAAACTCAGAGACTGAAACATGGCATATTTTCTCTTGTGTGAGGAATACAGGGGGAAAAAAGAAAGAGAAGAAAGAATATTAGAGATGTAGAAGGGATCGGGAAGGGTTATGAATGGACAGAAATAAAGTATGTTATATGCATGTACCAATATACCAAAAAGAAACCCATTATTCTGGGTAATTAATTTACACTAAGAAATTTCTTTTAAAAATCAATCTAAAAAATGAAATAAAATCTAAGATAATAGGAGACAAACTGTCTAGTCAGTGCTGGCATTAAATATTGTCCTTCCACTTCTCCTTCCTTGGGAGTTAGACAAGAAAAGAAATAAGACGGTCCCTGAGGCGTAGTGAAGTTTCAGCTCTTTAGGAGGGAGAACACTTGAATTGAGTTCACAAAATGAAAAGCAGTCATGGGAATAGTTACATAAAAGCTGGAAGTCAAATACCAATTGCAGCCTAAAGTACATAATCAGCCCTCTGACAAAGAGTACAGTCATCCAAACATTACAGATTTCCCAAGAGAAACCTTCCCATGTAGCATTACCCTCTTGCTGGGTATAGATGTGTTCACCAGGCCTCCGCAGGGTTCCCCACAACCTGCTTCTTGCTAACACTTCCTTTGGCCTAGTCCTACAGAAAGGGAGGGGAGAATTAGTGCTATTGCAGTTCAGCAAGGAAAGAAAGATTTCCCAGTGGAAAAAAAACAGCCATTGGACATGCCTAGGCAGGTGCTGGATGAGACAGAGAGGCCCAGTCGCCCAGAGCTGAGTCCTGCGGGTCTGCAGTCCTGAGCTCAGACAGTGGGAATGGGCACCACTGTACATTCTCAGACTCCAGTCCCTCATCTGGGTTTTATTCACAGTGGGGTGTGTCTTCTGTCTGGATATGATTGTGCTAATGATTAGACTGAACTATATAAAACTGCTGATATTTGAACTTTTGACCTATAATATATGGCCTTCCTGTCTGATCCTACCTTATCACTCCTACTTGGCACTTAAGCTTCATACTTAAGCTCCCCAGAGAGCCCCTCCTGGACAAGACGGCAGGGTTAGATGGCCTCTTCTGTGCCACCAGCATGACCTGAAAGTTGGTCACGCACATGCTTTGCTATGTGAGAATCTAAGACTGATTCTGCACAGATCACTGGGGTCAAGTGAAGGGGCTTACTCCCCGCTTCAAAGTCAGTGATGACTGATTTTAAAACTACTGACGCTGCGTGAACATTAGTTCTCTTAGAACAAAGAAGTTAATATGAAACAATCTATTGGGGTATTTAATAGACAGGGACACACGCAAGCATATTTTTATGTAGTTTTGTGGTTGAGATTTTAATGTTACTATATTATGAGTAAAAACCATTTCTAGCAATCAGCTTCTTTTTAAAATTTATTTTATAAATTTTCAAATAAAAATGCATAATTTTATGGTCACAATCTGACGTTTTCAAAAATGTATACGTTATGCCCCTTGTAGAGTGGCTAATCCAGCTGATTAGCATGTGCATTTCCACATTTAAGTTTGTACTGAGAACACTTAAGATTTACTTGTTTAGTAATTTTCAAGTATCCAATACATCATTATCAACCAAAGTCACTATGCTTTGTTTTGTTTTGTTTTTTGGTGCCAGGATCGAACCCGGGGCCTTGTGCTTGGGATACAAGCACTCTAACCACTGAGCTAAATCCCACAGCCCCTAAAGTCACTATGTTGTACAACAGAGATCCCAAAATTATTCTTTCAGTCTAACTGAAATTTTATATACACTGACCAATATCTCCCCAGTCTCCCTCCCCTAGTCTAAACCCTGATAACTGCCATTCAGCTCTGCTTCTGAGCTGAGTTTTGTGGATTCCACACCTAAGTCAGATTGTGAGGCACTTCTCTTTCTCTATCAGCTTCATTAGATAGGCAGGAAGAAAGGAAGAGCTGGTAAGTATGACCTTGGACCTAATCACAGTTTTCCTGGAACTTAACAACCTCTTCCATGTGACTGAGGCCAAAATAACTTCCCTTCACAAGGCTAGTTAAAATAAATTAATGTAACCGAGCTCACGCCCTGCCCTCCTTCTGTTGACAAAGGATCAGGTTTCTCCAGTCTGTTTTTTAACCACTTAACTGATGATCCAGGGTAGAAGGCCCAGTACCCACTCTCCACAGCAGCACGTCCTCAGTGGAAGTAAACAACAGACACTGGCCGGTCTAGTGACACATGTCTCTTTCCAGAGCGGATGAGCCAGAATTTCTATCACTGCTTCCAGGATAGAAATTTCCCTACAGAAGGCCCCCCCAAGACATGGTGTATATGTTATTACTAACATTAGCTTGGGCTGTAGGTTCTTCTGGGATCCCAAGCCCTGGTTTCAAGAGTAAGGGCTGTCTCAGGTACAGCAGCCAAATGCATAGTTTTTGAAATTAGAACTTGAAACCTTGGTCCACCACCTATTCACTTTATGATGTTAGTCAACTTGTATAGCCTTCTATGTGTCAGTTCTTTAACCTATAAACCTGAGAAATCAATATGGCAATGTGAGAAATGAACTACTTCATGTGGAGTGTCTACCTTGTTGCCAGCCACACAGAGGACAATTACTGGTAGTTACACTGAATGAGAAAAAATCACTTAGTGAAGGTGATGTGTAATTGGAAAGCTAACCAATGCCTTTATACAAAACAATTATAGTAGTTAGAAACCAGTGGCAGTAGATGCTATTGTTGCCATAGAAATGTAGGAACGGTTAAAAATTTGTTTCTTCTACAAAGATATTTAATACCTTTGTAAAGAACAGTTTAATAATAAACATTTTACTTTTTTAGCTTAGAAATGACCTTTGCTCAAGTTTTATATGCCTCTTGGACTTCTGATTTCTTTTATCCTGACTTCTTTAACCATATAATTAATTCTCCAGGAACAATGGGACAGACATGAACATTCATCGAATGCTTCCCTGCAAGCATGTTCACGTGTATTTCATTTTCATAACAAGCTAGAAGGTAGGTGTCATTGTTAGTGTTGTTTTATGGTGACACAGAAGCATAAGGTGTGAGTCACCCAGATGTGTGTTCAGAAATTACCTGAGCACCAATCTGTCTTGCATGCTCACGCATCACTCTAAGATCCTCTTGATCACAGAACTGTACATTCTTCATTGTCAGCCTCATGTCATCTGATTTTCTCTGCTTTTCAAGAGAACTGACAGAGAATAGTCCCACACACCAGGAGGCTTTATTGAGGTGACCACATGGTTCAATAGAGTTTGGCTGGGAAATCCCGGTGTTGGAATTTGACTCTTCCATACCTCTTTAAATGGACTTCAAATGCCTCATCCCCAAGATAACGCTGCAAGCCTCAATTACACTTAGATGTGGGGCCTTATGCACATGAAAAGAGACCCAAAAGAAAGAACAAACAAAACTTTTGGACAGGCTATTTTAAATTCTTCACTTTTTCAGTATCTTTATATTTGTCTTCAGGTCATATGTGTTGATTACTTCACATATTTTTTCTTCCTTTTGTCCAGAACCCTTTTATGGTACATACTAGGCGACTTCCCCTCCTTATGGTCTCACTGGAGTATAGCAACTATTCCCTACCTGGAAGCCAAAGAAGCCATATGGCCACTTTCCTAACCCCCCTTAACACAAGGTACACAAACAAATGGTCTCAATGGAGCAAATCCAATGTTTCCTTAGGCCAAGGCCAGTGAACGCTCCCCTCTAGTAAGGGACAGTAAAACCTAACTCTGATGGGGTGATGGTCACCATCGACCAGCGGCAGTGGTAGGTACAATCAACAGAAGTAATGCTGGTGTTTTAGTTACTTTTCTCTCTCTGTTGGGACAGAATACCCGACACCCAAAGTTAGGGGAAGAAAGGTTGATTAGCTCACAGTTTGTAGAGGTTTCAGTCTATAGTCCGCTGGGTCTGAGGCAGGGTGGCATGGCAGAGGCAGGGCAGACCAGCAACTGACCGGCAGCAAAGTAAGTGAGGAATGCAAGGAATGTAGACGGGGAATGCAAGCAAGCAGCTAATTAGCTTCTTCCTGTATCTTATATCTTATCTAGGCTACCTGTCCTTGGGGGGGGGGCAGCACTCCCACCCTTAATCCTAATACCCTTAATCTTAGTTTCACATCCTTGATCCCAGCAGAACCATGCCAAACTGATCAATGGATTAATTTAGTAACCACACACTCTAGATCCAGCTATCTCTTACCACATGAGGCTTTGGGGGGACATCTAGACACAAACCATAACAGCTGGCAACAGCATCCAGTGACCAGCAACACTGATGCTCTCACAGGACTGATTATGTACTATGATTTTAGTTGTAGTTTTGGCTACTCAACTCACCTTATATGCTGGTAAATTTCTGTACTTCGTTTTCTAAATTACTGAGAACTGTAGAGACCTACCTTTCCTTTGCTTAGCCCATGTGATAGATTATCTGCAAAGAAGGCACAATTATTCATGTCAGTGTATCCATGTCTTTGTTACATAACTTTTCAGGTTTTTCCATCATATAATGGAATCTCTTTTCCCAGGAATCTGCTCATAAATTTTCCCATGAATTTTCCTATGAATGCCTTGAATCTGATATTTTTTCTGACATAGTAATACCAAAATAAAATGTCAGAAATCATTGAATTCCCACCTCCAAGCCGGAGTTGCAGGAAGACTTGCAAATTTTTCATTACCTAACTTGGAATTCCCTCTGGCCACCACCTGAATGGGGTTTGGCAGTTCTGCTGGCTGTTAAGTAGACCTACAGTTTAAGGGTGAGGTATCCCTGCTTTGAGATCCTAGGTGACGTAGCTGACTGCTCTAGAATAGAGATTTGAAAAAACTTCAAAATGAACCCAGCCCAAATCACCATTCCACAGAATCCTGAACTCAACAACTCATTCTTGTTTTAAAATAGTATGTTTTGTTATACAGCCAAGGCTAACTGATGTAGTCAATGATGGGTGGTTTCTGATATTTGCACTTAATATTATGCTGGCTTATATGAGACTCCAGTAAATACTAATTTGGTGACTGTAAATATTTTCAGGGAATGTCTCTATGGTTTTTACTAACTAGTCAGTAAAAATAAATAAATAGTAATGATTATCATCTATATTATTAGATGAAAAAGCAATGTTTCATTTTGTGATTTTTCCCTTTACTTTGAGAAAGTTGATTTATTTCAAATATATCCAGGAAATCAACAGTTAAATAGTTTATTTGAATATTCTTCACTTCTAGCCCACAAAATAACCCATAATAGGTGTTCAGCAAGAGTGCATAAGCACATAAACAAAATGATTCCTAATGGTCTAAAATAATAAAAGGGCTTATTTATTATTTATTATTTATAAAATACTGTTGCTATTAGAAGAATCTGGCAGATCTTTATAAATATTGTGGGATCATTTAACTACAGTGATGATTAAGGAGATAGGATTTTTCTTTTAAATTGGAATTTGTTTGATGTATAAAACATAAAATTATGTACACATATATTTATGGGGCACCGTGTGATATATTGATGAATGTGTACCTTGTGTAATATTTAAATCAGGTTAAACATATTATTTATAAATACTAGAAAATCAACTAAAGATATTGCTATGTTTTGATTTTAAAAGTTCCCCAAAACCCATCTATTAACAGTTTTGTCACCAGGCCATGACACTACCAGGAGACAATGGAACCTTTAAGAGATGGGGCCAGCCAAGTGTGGTGGCACACACCTATAATCTCAGCCCTTTGTGAGGCTGAGGCAGGAGGACTGCAAGTTCAAGCCCAAAGGCAATTTAGTAAGACCCTGTTTCAAAAATTAAAAATAACAAAGGACTGGGGATGTGGCTTAGTGGAAAGGCCTTGGATTCAATCACCAGTACTGAAAAGAGAGAGAAAGGGTAGGGTGTTAACGTAAGAAAATTAGTCAAAGAAAGAGTAGGAATATGCCTTTGAAGGGGATATTGGGACACTGACTCCTCTCTCTCTCCCCCTTTCTCTCTCTCGCCCACCCTACCACCATAAGGTCAGCAGCTTCTTCCATGATACATCCCTCTCCATGGTGGTCTGTCTCACCACAGACCCAACATCAAATCAGTTATAGTTGGAGATCTCAATACCTGATCATCACAAATAAACTAAACAAAAAATTAACAAAGAAATATCAAATTTGAACCAAACCTTTGAACAAATGGACTTAATGGATATATACAGAGTGTTTCATCCAACAACAGAATACACATTCTTTTTGGCTGCACATGGTACTTTCTCCAAAATAGACCACATACGAGCTAAATAAAACATGCATAAGTAAATGCAAAAGAATCAAAAATTTACCATGCGTATTATTAGATCACAGTACAATGAAACTAAAAATCAATAGCAAAGAAACCACAGAAACCATGTAAACATATGAAAATTAAACAAAACACTCTTTACTTAACAATAGGTCACAGAGGAAATACTAGGATGAAATGATAATATCAGTATGACATATCAGAACTTATGGAACACAACGAAAGCCGTCCTAGGAGGGAAATACATGGCAGTGAATGGCTACATCAGAAAACAGAACAATCCCCCCAAAATTACCAAATGACACATCTCAAGGACTTAAAAAACAAGAGCAATTCAAACCCAGAGCTTGTACAGGAAATGAAATTATAAAGCTCAGAGCAGAAATAAATGAAATGAGGACTGAAAACAATGTAAAGAATCAGTGAATTGAAGAGCTGGTTCTTGGAAAGAATAAATAAAATAGAAAAACCCTTAGCCAATCTAATTAAAAAAAAAGAAAGAAAAGGCACAAATAAATGCAATTACAAATGAAAAAAGTTGAAATTACAATGGACCATGCCAAAATCCAGAAAATTCTTAACAACTACTTCACAATCATATATGTCAAAAAATTGGAAAACTCAGAAGAAATGGAGAGATCCCTAGATACATGTGAATTGCCAAAACTGAACCAAGAAGACTTAAAAATTTTGGACAATCTCATAGCAAGCAATGAAATTGAAGGGGTAATAAAAAAATTACCAAGTGAAGCCCAGGACCTGATAGAGTCACAGCTGAATTCTACAATAACTTGAGGAAAGATCTAACACCAGTACTCCTCAAACTTTTTAATAATATTGAGAAGGAAGGAAGGCTTCCAAAATAATTCTCAGAAGCTAACATTATCCTGATCCCAAAATCAGGCCAGGATCCAACCAAAAGAGACAACTATAGACCAATTACTCTAACGAACACAGATGAAAAATCCTTAACAAGATACTGGCAAAGAGAATGCAACAACCATCAAAAAGATCATCCACCGTGACCAAGTAGGTAGGCTTCATCCTAGGGATGCAAGGATGGTTCAACATATGTAAATCAATAAAATACAATTTATCACATAATCAGAAGCAAAAACAAAAAATCACATGATCATCTCACTAAGAAATAGAAAAGGTTTTTGACATAACCCAATATCCATTCATGATAAAAAAAAACCCTGAAGAAAACAGATATAGAAGCATCTTATTTCAGTCTGATAAAAGCAATTTCTGCCCAACCTGTTGTTAACATCATATTAAATGAGGAAAAACTGAAAGCCTTCCCTCTCAAGTTAGGAACAAGACAAGTATGTCCATTATTACCACTCCTGTTCAACATAATCCTAAAAATATTAGCCAAAGCACCCCGGCAAGAGAAAGAAATAAAAAGGATATAAATAGGAAAGAAGGAAGTCAAAATATCATTATTTGCAGATGACATGATCATTTACTTGCAAGACCCAAAAAACTTCACCAAAACACTCCTATAATTGATAACAAAATTCAGCAGTATAGCAGGCTACAAAATCAGCACACAAAAATCAATTGCATCCCTATACACTAACACTGAACTAATTGAAAAAGCAATTAGGAAAACAATATCATTCACAATAGCATAAAAAATTAAATACTTATGCATTAACCTAAGAAAGTGAAAGACCTCTACCAATGAAAATTACATCACTGAAAAAGGAAATTGAAGAGGACATGAGAAAATGGAAAGATGTCCCTTGTTCCTAGATAAGCAGAACCAACATAATCAAAATGCTTATATTTCCAAAACCGATAAGACAGATTTAATGTAATCCCAACCAAAATACCACTGTCAGTGCTCACAGAGCTGGGGAAAACAATCCTAATATATTTATACAGACTCAGAAGAGACTCAGAATAGCAAAAGCAACCCTGCGTAACAAAAGCAAAGCAGCTGGCACCACAAACTCAGACTTAAAGTTACACTGTACAGCTACAGTGCTTAGAACAGTATAGTACTGGCACAAAAAGAGGAATGTGGATCAATGGGACAGAATAGAAATGGAAACAACTCCAGGCACATATAGCTAATTGATCTTCCACAAAGGAGCCAAAAACATACCCTGGATGAAAGTCTCTTTAGTAAATAGTGCTGGGAAAATTGGATATTCTCATGTACTAAATTAAAATCAAAACGGATCAAAGATCTAAATGTTACAACAGAAACAATCTGTGGAATGTAAAATAGCTATGACTCTTGAAGACACAGGCATAGGCAAAAACTTTCTGAATAGAACCCCAGTGGCACAAGAAATACTGTACTACCAAGAATCAATAAATGTGATCATATCAAATTAAAAAGCCTCAGCATAGCAAAGGAAACAACCAACAGAGTGAAGAGACAACCTACAGTATGGGGAAAATTTTGACAGCTATTTCATCCACAGAGGACTAACATCAAGAATATATAAAGAACTCAGAAAAATTAGACCGCCCCAAAAGACCAGTTAAAAAAAAAATGGCAACCAAAATGAATAGACAATCCACAGAAGAAGAAGTACAAATGGCCAAAAATTATACAAAACAATGTTGATCATTGTTGGACATCAGAGAAATGCAAATTAAAACTATACTGAGATATCATCTTACTCCAGAAAGACTGGCTATATCAAAAAAAAAAAATCTAAAAATAACAAATGTGGGCAAAGAGGAAAAAAGGAACTCTTCTACATTGTTGTTAGGAATGTAAACTAGTACAATCACTATGGAAATCAGTGTGGTGAGTCCTCAAAAAACTAAAATAGAAATTATACTTGACCCAGCTATCCCCCTTCTAGATATCTTCCCAAAAGAGTTAAATCATTATATTACAGGAATACATGCATACTCATGTTCATAGAAGCACAATTTATAATAGCTAGATATTGGAAACAGAGTATATGTCCATGAATAGAAGAACAGATAAGAAAAATGTGGTATTTTTACACAATGGAGTACTATATTGCCGGAAAGAAAGATAAACTTGAGGTATTCGTAGGTAAATGGTTGTAACTTTAGAGTGTAATGTTAAATACATCAGACACACAAACTCAAATATTGTACAGTTTCTCTTACACAACACACACACATATATATACGCATATCTATATATACATATATACACACACAAATAAAGAGCAAAAGAGAAGAGAGTTAAATAGGAAGTAGGGAGAAGTTCTAATCCTTCCACAAATTACACATTTTGTTGTTTAAAAAACATTTTAACATATATGTTAATTTGTTTAGTTTATAATACTAATTTGTGTCAGATCATTGAAAAGAAAGTTTTGTGTTGTTTTTTCGTAAGAACGTTTTTGCTTTACGTCTTGTACTCTGAGTAACTACTTTGAAGATAACGATACATGGTATATTAACTTTCTTGTCTTATAATTTTGTTGTGAAATTTTCTCATAACAAAAAAATGATATGGGCTCTTATTTAATGTTCTGCAAGCCAGGTGACATAAACCTAAAGCACTTAATCTGAAACTCCTAGGGGCTGGGAATTTAGCTCAAGAGGTAGAGCACTTGCCTAGCAACCGCAAGACCCTGAGTTCCATCCCTGGCACCAAGAAAAAAAAAAAAAGAATCTTGGAATTCCTACCACTTACCTATCTTGATATGCTTAAGTTACTTTATAGTTTGTCCAAAGATCAAGCACCTTCCTCAAACAGTCAAAACCTCCTCATTTTCTCCTTGGTACCCTTATCTCATGACCTGTAGCCAACTCTGCCTTCAGGGCAGAAGAGTGCCGCCTGTCCTTGGAATCCAGGGTGTCCAGCGGTGTTGAAGCTTCACTTTTCTCAGGCCTCTGGGAGCCCGACCGCAGCACTGCCTCTGACTCTTCGCCCAAATATATCACTTAAAAGCTGATGGACCTTGACAGTGGCTTGGCCTGTGTAAGCTTCAGTTTCATTTGTAAAGAGCAATGACTTGTTCGCAAGTTTCATTCGATGAACCAAGCCAAGTGTTTAGAATGCTGTCTGTCATGGAGTAAGTACTCAGGGAAACATTAACCACTAATAAAATCATCACTAGCATTGTGGATACCTCCTGCCATATGCGTTATACACTGCCTACTGTACTTGTAAATGGAAATTATGATTTGCAACCCCCTCTTCCTGCAGGCTTGCAGGCTTTAACAAATGGATGGTAAAACTATGCAATATATCTAAATATCTGGCCTGTATCACAGAGCTGATCAGTTGCAGACGCATTGAGTAGGTTCTGGAGAGAAATGTAATCATGGGGAAAATAATCATTCTGTTAAGAAAAGAATTATTTATAATACCAGAGTGGAAAAGGCCCTTCTAACCTTGCCTCAAAATCTACAAGCAATACAAGAAAAATAAGTTGATATATTGTACTAAATCATATCAGAGTTTGTACATGACATAAAACAGAAGGAAAACAAAAGGGTCATGACAAACTAGGAAAAAATATATTTGCAATTCAATCAAGAAAAAAAAACATGAGTGCCTTTGATATATCATTTTACTATAGATAGAAGACCAATAATTTTGCAGTGAAAAAAAGAGAGATGAAAACAGACTTTAGAACAGAGTCTAAATGAGTCTTAAAACAAAGATTCTCAATGTTGACCACCCTAGGAAAATTCTAATTACAGCTACTCTGCAATACTGTCTCTCTCCTTCTAAATTTGCAGAATATAAAGTCTAATGAGAGACTGTGTTGATAAGAGGCAGATGGGTTAATACTTGTACAACCCTCATGGAAGCAACTGGTCCTGTACGTCACAATTGAAAACATATTTTTCTTTTGCTCAATAATCCCACTTGTCAGTATTTAACACACATACACCTGTAAAAATATTAATCAACATATGTGCAAACTTCTTTATTTTCAATAAGCAGCAAATTGAAATCTAAACAAGTGTCAATTAATAAAGCTCTGTTTAAACAAATTACTATCAAACCACAGAACAGTAAAAATACTCTGTAATTGTAAATATATTTAAAAATAACATAAAATCAAAAGGAACAGCTGTGCTCACTAATATGGAAAATGTATGTAAATATATTAAGTTGACCAAAAGAACTAAAGGTTTGTAAAAGGTGTGTGTTATGCTATCATTTGCTTTTCAGAAATTAGAGGAAGAAAATGTATCAGCATTTCTATCCCATGAAAGTGTTCTGGAGAGGACACCCAAGATACTCCATGCCACGAGACTGGCAGGTCTTTCCAATTGTCATGGTGGGTAACTTTCAGCAGGGTCTCTATAATGCATTCAGGGGTCAATGGCCAGTGATCAGTCTGTCTCATTGGACCCCGTACTACAAAAGTTGCTAAGTATTTTTAATATTATTTCTGGGTTTGGGCAAAATGTTTGGTGATACAGGATGGAAATTATCAGTATCTATGTATATATTTATATATTTTTAAGCAGAACAGCACTCATTACATGACCTGTTTACTCGGGCAGGGGGAAGTGAGGGACAAGGCAGGGAGAGAAAGGGAGAGAGGAGAGAGAGGGGAAGGAAAAAGGGGGGGAGAGATCTCCAGGTTTCATTTTACTGGGGTTATATAATCAGCCACACCCCCTCCACCCCAGCAAGTTTCACTGGCACCTCTCAACCACAGAACACATCTGTTTCTCAAAGTTGGTGGCTCAACACTTAGCAGCACATGCTGGAAAAAGCTACCGCTCCAGGTAATAAACTTCAGCATAGCACAGATAAGACTTGACTCTCTCCTCACCACAGTCTCTGTAAGCTTTCCACTGAGCTAGGATGCCTACTGCTGTGGAAATCCAATCTACACCATGAAAAGGATCCGCAGCATGCTTTTAAGCAAGGTAAGGATACACTGCCAGATTGCAATCAAGAGTGAAGCGGTCTACTCCGTCTGCACATAAATCGCTGAACGGGATGGACAGAAGTGAGAGGACCCGTCCCAGAGCATACAAAGCCAGAAGCTCTGGAGCTGATGGGACCCCACCACACACACACACACACACACACACACACACACACACACACACACACACACAGATGAAATAAGACGGAATTTATGTCAATCTGACTTAAAAGTGACAAATGCCTAAACAACTGCTTACTGTCATCTCTTTAAGCAGCACGGCATTATTACAAGATGTGTTTGATCCTAATTTTCTAGGGTTATGAGAATTTTCTAGTTTCTGAGTATAATGCCATTTCTGGCATCAGCTTAGATGCCTGCATTTCATCAGGAAAGGGGAGGAGGTTGATAATATTTACCATTGATAATTTCTAAATCAAGAACGGAAGTCATTGCCAGTAACTCCGGAGGAAAGCCGCTATCCAAGTAACAAAGAAGCGGCCACGCAGTTACTCAGGTTCCATTGAAAATGAAGTACAAATGCTTCAGAAAATTTGCTCTTTGAAACCAGTAGTTATAACATTACATGAAACTTCAGAGAAAATTGAAGTTGGTCAGAGGGTAATGCAGAATAAGTGACTTTCCTCTAACGCCACGATGAAACAGATTTCAACTCTTACTGCTCATACTTAGACCGTGTATGAAAATGAAGTATCCCAATAAGGCAATTGTCCAGATAATTCTGGTTCAAATCCCCACTTACTTGATCTGGGAATCACACAAAAAGTCACATCAGAGTGCCCTGGATTGAACTCTGCATATATGTTGAGCACATTGCACTACAGATGAAATCATAATGCACATATGTTACATATATGTTAAGCATATCCCACTATACATGAAATCATTCAGAAAGTACGCCCACTTATTAATGCATTAATTGTTTGCATTATTATACATACCTTAAAATAAAAATGTAAAAATAGATATAAATGTAGGCACCCAACAGTGTTAGTCAGTTCTCCAACTCTACGACACGTACCTGTGATAATCAACTTATAAAGACAAAATATTTATTTTGGCTCTCAGTTACACAGGCTTCAGTCAATGATAGTTTGGCTGTGTTGTTTTGGGCCTTTGAGGATGAGAGTTCAGGGCGAGGCAAAGTCACTCACCCTGGCTGGGACATGAAAGACAGGGGACAGGACCAGAGTCACATCATTATCTTGCAAGGCACACTCTCAAAGCCCTGAAGAGCTCCCACTGGGCCCCGCTTCGTAAAGTGTCTACCACCTCCCAGTCACACCAAGCGGTACCTAACCTTTTCACACGTGGGCATTTGGGGGTCATTCCAGTTTCAACTACGGCATCACTTTTCTTTTTGCATGCAGTGGCCCACCTTGCACCCTCAGTGTGCACGACATTCTGGAACGTGCCCGTGTAAAGTCCTGGTTATCACGTTCAGTGCTCTGCACAGCAGGGGCTGCCTATGTGAGGTGCATGCACACATGCACTCTCAGCTCAAAGACACGCTGGCATTGAAAGGGATCTGGGGAAATTCATCCTACTCCCTGAGGGAGCAACTAAGCCGCACCATGAGAAGCAAGTTAGAATCTGGGTGATGTGCTATACCTGCTGCCCAGCTGCTCCTTCAGTGTCTGTTCATGTCGCGGTCATAAGTAGTTGAGGAATTAAGTCACTCAAATTTCCTGCTTTAAGAAGGATAATTTTTTAAAAGTTCTTCCCTCTGAACATTGTTATGATGAATCTCTATAAAGCTTAATTAGGATAAATAAATACACTCATCCTTGGGTCCAAGAGAAATTTTTTTCCAAAAACCACACTATAGATTTAAAAAATAAAAATAAACCTGTGGTTACTTATCACACAAAATGGCATAGTATCTGCATATTATAACCTTACACATGGCCTCCTATATACTTGCTCTCTAGATTACTTCGGCTCATATGATGTAAATGTTATGCAAAATAGTTATACTGAAACTTTTAGGGAAAATGACAAGAAAAATTTCAGCATATGGTCAATACAGAAGCAATGTTTCCTTAATATTTTCCATCTGCAGTTGGTTTAATCCACATATAAGGATATAGAGGACTGGCTGTATGCAAATAAATAAATACATAAATACATAAATACATAAAATCTCTATGGAAATTTTAAACAAATGAATGTTCTATTATCGCATTTGTAGCTAATAAAACACAACAAAAGTTTATATTCCTCAGTTTTATTTCCTGATGATTGAAAATGTTTTATTAAATAAAACTTATTGTTAAAGAAAAAAACAACTTTTACAAATGAAAAGCATTTTTTCTGGGACAGAAGAAACAAAAATCTATTTGAGTCTTAAAATTTAAAAAATTGAAGATTTGCTGGAAAATATGATATATGCTTGAATCATCCAAAGAGACCCTGAATATGTTTAAGTTAACTTATATTAAATTTTGTAGTTTGCAGTGAATTGTGGAATGAATTTTGGTGATTGGTGGCATATTAGAAAGTGTGAAATTTCAATATAAGCTTTTAAATTTGAATAGTATACATTTCATAAACATGTTTAAGTCTCTTATTTTCTAACATCTACATTTAAACTTTCCAAATATATTTTTGGCAATGTTCAATTTTTTAAAGGATCAGTTTTTGAAGCTTCTATTAAATAGAGAAAGAATGAGCTTCAGAAAATAAGAGAAAAATCTTGAATAGCTTTTTACTGTTAGAATGCTTTTCATATGCTAGAAAATTATCAATAAAAATATTCCTGTTATCACTGCTTAATAAAAAGAGGAAGGAAGAAAGGAAGGAAGGAAGGAAGGAAGGAAGGAAGGAAGGAAGGAAGGAAGGAAGGAAATCGTATTATACTTCTGATCTAAAAAAAGACTAAGACCTTCAAAGCAGTGCTTTTAAAATAGTTCTGTTAACCTTTAAGAAGTTGAGCTTTTTTAAATTCAACTAACTGTTTGCTACTTTTAATTCAATTTTGTATTTTAAGAGAATATTTTGTTGCATGAAAATTTTTTGACTTGGTTTATTTAAATATTAATATGTCCACTATAGCAGTTTAAAATGATTATAGTATGAAGTAATTTGATCATAAACATTGATTATATTGCTAATCACTTTCAAGAAAAATACAAATTTCAGAGGTCATAAAAGAACATTTTGGTAAATGTAACAAAAAATTTAAAAATAAACTTTTAATTATGTAAGGAATACCAGTTATAAATAATTTTATCTAACTTACCACATGCTTATATTTCTAATACTTATTATGTACTATCTGCTAAATAAGTATTAATTCATTTAATCCTTACTAACCAAAGTATAACAATATTGAAAATATGAAGTGATCTAAAGCTTCTCACTAAGCACAATTTTTTCTAATCAATTATTTAACCCATATTAACAAATATTAAGTTTAATATTACATAATACAAACAAGGCAGAAAGAAGACTGTTTCAATGCCTGCCTCACCATTTTGGAGGAAAATATAATAAACACAGAACACTTAAACACATACGTATCTGCTTTGATGTAGTAATTCCAATCCAAGAATTTATAAGACCAAGATAATCACATGTGTGCAGAGAGAGAGAGAATAAGCTTGTTTGCACATGGTTAAAAAAAAAAAAAAAGTGAAAGATATAAGTAGCTCTATTTGCAATCCCAGCAGCTAAGTCCTCAAAACCCTGCAATCACCCAGACAGCCTCCTCCTGTTTCTCACCTGATACTCCTGAGGGTCTTGTCTCTAGAAGGTGATTAATGTTACTCTGATTCATAATGTCTCCAGGTCATATATCAAATTTCTCCGTGCTTACAAACTCCCTAGGAGACGACCCTGCCATTTTGTCATGCACATTAATTTTACTTTAAATTGAATATGTGAATGGCCAGTAGCCAACTCAATGTCCCATAGCAATATGGTTAAGAAGTAAATGTCAGAAAATAAAAGTAGGCATAATTTGAGTGATCAAATTACCTAGAGATATCTGCCTGAGCTTGTCTCAAACTCTGGTGCCTGGATTTGTGATAATTCTAAGTAATATCTGAGTTAGACGCAAGATCTTCGCTGCAGACTAAAGTGAAACCTGTACAGCACAGCTAATATGAGATACTGAGGACAATGCTCTCTCTCCTCTCTCTCTCTCTCTCTCTCACACACACACACACACACACACACACGCACTCCCCAAACTTGTTATCCATAGATATAGGGCCCTACTTGAGGGACAAGAGTCTCAATATCATCCTCAACTTCCCAACACTATTTAACAGTGGACTAACGGAAGCAGCAAATCAGAGTGCCAGCCCCATCTCCAGTCATATTTAGCTGTTGGGTCTCCATTCAGCCAGAAGTTTGAGCTCACTGATCCTTATTAGTTTCTGTAACTGTCAAATGAGATGCATTGCTAGATACATTGCTGCAAGAGTCGGACAAGATAGAGTGCATTAGAAGCCAGTCAATGACATGAGAATGTAAGATCTAATTACTGAGCTTCAATTATCTGAGTACTGAAGGCATAATATGTGTATACACATGCATGTGAATGAGTAAGTTCTATTTGCTATTTATAAAATTCAATTTATTACTTAATAAATATTAATTAGAATAAAATTTATTATTGCTACAAGAGTCATTATTTCCAATCCTTGAAAGAGAGGATATGGAGGGTTTTGTTTTTTTGGTTTTTTGGTTTTTTTGATATAAACAGCATTTCATTTACTGTTAAAATTATGTACATGAAGACCAATTCAGGAGTTAGAATTTTTTAGCTATGCCCAAAGAAAACTTTTTAGAACATCATGTTCATCACCAGAAGGGAGTCCTTTTACCTAATAATTAAGCCTTTGTAATGTGAATTCAACAACTATTAATTCACTTGCTCGCTGTAAATATATGATCCCTATGACTTTCATTAGTCTAAAACAATGAGATTATAATACGCTGAATAAAGTATCATGAATCATCATTGAAAGACATCAACAGTTGTTAGATAAGCTAGTTACACACAGGGTTTGACATGTCCTCTATTTAGATACACAAGCAAGAACCAACTCTGTGAATTCCACATTTGACTTCTATTTCCAAAGTCCAAGGTTAAAAGCAGTCAGAGACAAATAGCAGCATTTCTTAAATTAGAGGAGTGCAGGATGGTGCAAGATTTACTTACTGAAAAATATCTCTGAAGAAATAAAGAATGAGTCATTATATTGTTATCTGAATTGCAAATATAAATTAAATACAAATTATCAACATTCTAAAGATATTCCTTGGTCTGCGTATTTCTTTTATTTTGTGGCTTATAAATCCAAGACAATACTAGTTCAAATCTTTAAAAGGAAATATCCGAGATTACAATTACTATGCTTTTTCACAGAACTTGAGAGTGCAAATGATGCCTTACAAGACTTACAAGGCTATTTCAATCTTACGACATATAGAATTAATAGCAAAAATTCTGAGGACTTTTCAAGAAAACTCAAAACATTTCCAAATAAACCCTTGTTATATGGAAATCGTCTGACTTTTATGGAACCATAACTTCTGACAATTTACAAGGCACTTGTTTAACTTACATTTAACATCATTTTATCTGTTACAAAAAGTATTTATTGGGTGTATTAAAAATCATTTGTCACTGTTTTGAAAACTATCATTAGGTATGGAAAGTGTGAGATATCCTGGGTTGGATCCCTTGATCCATCACTTTCCTTCAATGTGCAATAACAAGTGAGCACCTGCTCTTTGCGGACCATCAAAGATCTGCAACAGAGTTGAGGAACAAATATAAAGCTTTAAATATATATATATATATGATAGCATATAATATTAGATGCTATTATCATGTAGCCAAGCAGTGCAAATGTTAAGCATTCATCTTAGAAATATAAAAAATTCATGCAAACATCTACAAGGTGTAATGGAAATACAAGATGAATGTTTAAATTTTTTAAAAAATTAGTACACTGAAAGACATATCATCATTAATCCACCTCAAAATACCCTTCCTCACTTTAAAAACACTTGTCTCATCTTATCCCATCATTTTTGCTACTTTCTGAAGTAGTTCTGGAGGTACTTTTTCGTATCTTTAAAAGGTGTGATCAAAAATATGGTGAACAATGCTGCCAAGTGCCATCCAACAGAAAAGCATGCTTGTTAAACATTACGGTGTCCTTATCCACCTTATTCATCAGATCTGGTACCACGTGACTTCTGATTCTTCCCCAAAGTTGAAATGACTGTAACAAGTAAACAGTTTGAATAGATTCTGGACATTTGAACTGAACTCCGGACATTGAGACAGGCACAACAGCACAACTAAAGGCACTCGCAGAAGAGGATTTCCAGAACTGCTTCACAATGTGAGAAGAATGATGCGACAAGTGCGTGGGAAGGAAAGTGAAGTGTCTTGAGGGGGATTAATAACCGTGTAAAATTTTTATGCTTGATTGTTTGCAGCAACTTTATAGTAGCAAAACTGGAAATGCATCTTTCAATTGCTCAAACAAGCTACCATAACACTCATACCATCAAATAGTATTTAACAATAAAAACAGTTGAACTCTTGATACACACAAATTGGATCAATATATTGGAAATTATGCAAAATTAAAAGAATTCACCTTGAATATGATTCTATATAGATTTCTGAAATGACAAAACTATATAACATCTTTGTGTAAACTATCTTTGGTGATAAAGTGGTAGTAACTTGATGTTACTAAATATTAGTGTTATTTGGCAAAGTTCAGACTCTTAATTGTGGTGATGAAGGTACAATTTATGCGACTAATAAAATTGTGTTCTATGAACATTTGAACATTCACAAATATAAATAAAGCTGAGCAAGTTTTAATAAGATTTATACCACAGTTCTGTAACATGTTACCTCTAGAGAAATTTGATATACTTTTGTACTATTTCTTATAGTTAAATATGGATCTATATTTATGACAATATATATCAACTTAAAATATTTATTTTCTTTTCTGGCCAATTTGAAAATTATTCATATTTGTAGAAACCAGAATATGTCTTTGTACGTACTTTGACCACTAGATCTCTAAACTCTCTATATAAGATGCTGAAAGAAATTAAGGAACATTAACTAAATCAGATTTTTCCAATTTAGCTGCTTTCTGTACAGCTTATTGTGAAGGTGGTGGAGATGACTCCAAGGCTGGGAATTTATTTTTTTCTATACCTGTTAGTTGAATGTGTACTTTTTGCAGAGAAGAAAAAAAGATTGATGTGAATTTGAGGCACAAATGAGACCAGGTACATGTAATGGTATGGTATAAGAAAAACACCAGTGATGTTTCTGCTGTCTGTTTTCCTTTCCCCTCTCCAGGAAAAAAAAGGCCAGCATTGCGTTTCTGACTGATCTCTGAAATAATTTCACTAGACCAAAAATGTAAACTTCATGTATCTTGTTCACTGCTGCTTTTCCTATTACTATACCAATGTCTCTCCCAGGTAGTAAGCATTTGATTAAGTATTTTTGCATAGAAAATGATTAAAGGGGAAAAGGATATCAGAATGTGCCTCTGAGTTTGTAGCAAAATCAGGAAATTCAAAGAGATGATTAAATACAACAAGACCATTTTGCAAGTCTTTAGTTGGGCCTTCTTGCCCCACTGCATGGATCCTCTTATTTAAGGAGAATTATTGGTAGAATAGCTTCAAGATTCTAAAAAAAATATATTTAGTGCTTTGATCACAAATCTGCAGAAAAGACCACTGTGGCCAAATGGAGCAATTAGCTGAGTCTACCATCTGGAAAGGAAGCCTCAGACTGAGCAATAAGCAGCTCTGCAGTTGCTATAGTCTTCATAAAGCGGCAAGCTTCCTTCTCATGCCTTGAGCCTTAAAGAAACAATCCACTCTCTCACAAAAAGCTAATAAAGAGGAATAGCATTCTGGTAAGTTCCTGGAATTTCCCTTTATGTCATATATTCCAGAATTGGAGTTGAAAAAGCCACAAAATCTGATTCTTTTAAAGACTCAACCGAAACTTTCTCTTTCAAATTAAAGAACCAGGATATGGGCAACCCAACAAGAAAGAAAACCTTTTAACAGTAATTACTCTCCTTCATCAGAACACCACAGAACCACTTTGGTCCCATCCACACCCAGTAATGACAAAATATCCCTCGGGCATCCTGGCCAAGTGGCCTCAGAAGAGACTTGCACGAGAGAGAATTTTAACCACTATCCAGTGGCTACATGGACTCCCTGCAATGTCCATGAACAGTGGTGAGAGGGCAGATGAGGCACTTTTACCACCACCCCCCAGTCAAAATGGCATCAGTGAAGGCTGCTGGGAAGTTAAAACTCCCTCCAGGCAGCACTAACAAGGAAGTGCCCCATTCAGCATCCGCAGAGGCCAGGTGG
This sequence comes from Hystrix cristata, assembly GCA_004026905.1. NCBI lineage: Eukaryota > Metazoa > Chordata > Mammalia > Rodentia > Hystricidae > Hystrix > Hystrix cristata. The sequence goes on from PVJO010007336.1 coordinate 59,292, forward strand.
GAAACCTGGATCCTGCACACTTCTGACAGTGGTGAGGTGAAATCCCACTCTTTCCACCAGAATAATACATCAGCAAAAGCCTGCCAAAAGTGTTGGTTTAAATAAGATCTAGATTCTTATAGTAGCATAATACTGAAATTATTCAAGTTTCAGTTGAAAGTCGTTTAGCATACCAAGAACTGGGTGAATTTCAACCTGGATGGAAAAAATAAATCAATATATGGCAGTATGAGATGACAGATATGTTAGTTTTATCAGAGAAGGGTTTTTAAGCATTATAATAAAATATCTCTTTTTAGAAATAGAAAACTCCATTGAAAAAAAGTTTTAAAACTCAGTAAAAAAACAAAAACTTTCAGAAAGAATATATGATGGAAAATTAAATTAAAATTTTGGAACTAAAATATACAGTAACCAAAATGTTTTTAACTCAATGGATAAGACAAAATAGAAGCAATAGATGAGTGTATTAGTAATCTTGAAGATAAAATGATAGAAATTTCCCAATATGAGCAAAAAAGAAAACAAACTGAAAATAAATACACTCATAGATCTAACGGTTGCAACTTTCACATCACTAAGTTCAAAAGATAAAAGAGGTGAGACTGAAAAAGTACGTGAAGAAATAATAGCTGGATCATTCTACATTTTACAAAAGGCACAGATAAATATTCAGGAAGCTGAACAAGTCCCAGAAAGAGTCTAACTCAAATTCACACCAAACTTTATGTAATAGTTACTTTGTAGAGTCAATGGTTTCCAAGAGAGCAGATTTAATACAGGACACTCACAAGTTATGATATTCACACACAAGCCAAATGCAGGAAGAGTGTAGAACATCTTCCTATGTACTGGAGACCCAAACGATCCAATCAAGGCTGGGAGTCTGCAGCACTGTCCCATGTACATCTGTGTCCACATTAAATGGATGAAGAAATCTGTCCTGGAGCCAGTGTACAACACTTACAGTGGACATGAAGACCAGAGCTCCCCTGAAGCAAACAGCAGCCATCCCCAATGACAGCATGACCCAAGCTCCTCCTTCTATGAGAACAGGCAAGTTCCCTTCAGAAGAACCAGCCACAACAGAGCTTCTCCTGGGTAAGAGCCAGCTGCCATCTTCTGATCCTGTTTTCCTTTATGATATGTTGGCAATTACCTTCAAGCAGATCCTCTACACTCAGAATCTCACCAGCTCAGTCCAGCTGGGCATTCCTGCTCAAGTTGACAACAGTAAGTCCACCACAGAGTACAACTAATTAGCACAAAGAAAACATCTTGAAAATAGGTAGAGAAAAATAAAACCTCTAGCTCTAGCTACTGATGAAGGTAAGACAATTCAAAGGACAGATTTCTCAAGCCATGGACATCAAGAGAAAGGGCTATAGCATTTTTTAAGAGTTGGGAAAAAGATGTGCACGCAGAACTCTTATTTTTATAAATTTATTTTATTAGGAAATGTTTATACAGTAATATGCTATTGCTTTTGTTTTTATTTTTAAGAATGAATAGAAAATGAGGACATTGCCAAGTGAAGAGACAATAAAGAACTTGTTACCAGCAGACATACCTTAAAATTTTTGCTAAAGAAAGTCTCTGAACAAAAGGAAATGATAAAAGAGAACTTTGGAATATCAAGAAAGAAAGGACAATAGAAAAAATAACTATGGATAAATATAATCATTCTCCTCTTGAGTTTCCAAAATTGAGGTTAAAAAAATCAAAATTTAACACAATGATAAAACTGTTGTGTAACTTGCTTGTCATTCTGTTGACTTTGTTTTATAATTTTGCATTCAGGGGAACAGCATTTGCCATCAGAGGAAGTTGGCTAAAGGGTACACGAAATTTTTCTGTATGCTTTCTTACAACAGCATGAGAAGCTTCAATTATCTCAAAATATGAAGTTTAGTAAAAATAAGAACCTTTCATAAAGGGTAAATAGTAAAGAGGTAAACAGATAATACACCACTTTTTCAGGAAATAAAATCTTCAAACATAAATGTTATGTCCAGAGCACCTCATTAATATTCTTGCACAGTTCTGCGTTGAACACATGCTAGAATAACCTTCATCCTCTGCAGCCGACTGCTCTTTAAACTTCACTTGATCCTCACTCAGAACTGAATGACGACCAAGAGGAGACCAACACTACAGGAAATCAGAGTGCAGTCGAGGCAGCAGCATGTGCTCTGAGGAAGAACCAGCTCCAGGCTACTTCATCCCAGCAGCACGTCTAGCTCATTCTCACATGCTCACCTGAGGAGCACTTTCATTAGAGTTCCTCTTACACCTTGTACTTTTATTTCATGGATCCCTGAAAAGTGTGTCTCCCTTAGGCACTTCCCTGACAAAGAACAATAACAATCAAGCTTCCACCTTTTTTGAAAATAAGTTCTGATATACCCTAAGAGGCTCCTGGCCATTCTATGGCTTTGATTTATGATTTCAGGAAGGTAATTTGTGGACAATGCAGTTAAATAACCTTTAATAAATTTTAATTGTGACTTTTTCCTATCTTGCTACATGACGTTGGATAAGTCACTCAGCTTCTCCATTTTCTTATGATTTTGGAAAGCAGCCAGCAATGTCATTTTGCTTCCTACACATATTTATAACTCATCAAATGTACAAAATTCTGATAGACTTTAAGGAAATTTTTTTTAAAAAACCAAAGACATTAATTGATTTTTCAATTCGAGTGACATTAATGTTTATTGACTTCTTGTTTTATACCTGTACTCCACATTTCTTTTCTCACAGAATTCTAAGGTTGAATTTATATTTAGTCAATAAAATATTTTTAGTGAAAATACTGAGTGTAGAAATGAGCTTCCATTCTAACATATTAGGAGCTCCACCAAGTGGCTCTTAGTGAAAATGCATTATCTGCAGTTCAGCATTGCTTTTCATGGGTTCAGTTACATGAAGTCAACTTCAGCCCTAAAGTAATAAATGGAAAACGTCAGAAGTCAGCCATTCATAAGTCCTAATGTGAACAGCGTTCTCAGTAGCACAATGAAAATATCTGCCATCTTGCTTCATGCTGCTCAGGAAGTGAATCATCTCCTAGTTCAGCGTGTCCGTGCTGTGTATGCTACCAGCCCATTAGTCACATAGTAATCATCTCAGTTATCAGGTTGGATGCCACAGAATAATTGTGTTGTGCTGAAGTAGCCTTTATTTTACTTAATACACTAATTAAATTTTACTACTATTTTTTAATCTAGGAATGAAGGGAGGAAGAGAAAGAAAAAAGAAAACACACTAGGATTAGAAGAAAGTAAAAGGAAACTTAATGATAAAGAGCATCTGACAATTAATATCATACTTAATTGTGAAAGACTACTTACCTGTAAAATCAGGAAAGAAACACTGATGATCATTCTATTGCTTCTGTTCAGCATCAGACTGAAGGTTGTAAGTAGAGCAAACAGACAAGAAAAAATAAATGGTATCAGTATTGCAATGGAAAAAGTAAAACTGTCTCTACTCACCTATAACTTATTCTTATATATAGAATATCTTGATTCATGAAAACTATTAGAACTAATAAGTTCAGCAAAGTTTGTAAGGTGCAAGATTAGTGTGTGAAATCAAATGTATTTCTATACATTTAAAATTGATTATTTGAAAATGAAAATCAGAAACTAATTGCACTCAAAATAACAACATAAATTTGAAAAATGCTGTATTACTTACTTTCTCCTTGCTGGGACAAAATATCGAGCACCTGCAAGTTAAAGAAGGAAAGGTTTATTTTGGCTCACAGTTCATAGAGGTCGCAGTCCATAGTTGGCTGGCTCTAAGGCAGGGTGGCACAGGAGAAGAGTGTCGCAAAGAAGGAAGGATGTGTATATACACCCTTCCAGGCCACATTCACAGTGATCCACCTCTTCCAACCAGGCTTCGCCTCCCAACATCACACCTTTCTATAAACCCATCAGTGGACAAATCCAGTATCACACACCCATGATCCAGTCACCTCCTAAGAGGCCCACCTGTCGGGAGTCAACGACAACTTTGTGCCCACCAGTAGGCCATCATAGAAAGACTTCGGCATTAGACCGTGTGCGCCATTGCCCCAGATCACCTTCACCTGGTTAGATAGGGAGCATTTTAAGGAAATTATCCTTGGCTCCTTGCCTGTAGTCTTAGTTTGACAAGGTCCTAAGGCAAGAAAACTTGTTTGTAACTGGGTTTGCAGGCTAGCAGGACTGCCTGTCAGGGCCTCAGGTCAAAAGCTTATTTGGTATCTATTTCCCTGTACCCATTTCCCTGTATTGCTAGTCCTTGATAATACCACAAGCTGATGTGGCCTTATGATGATGCTTTGCAAGTTGTTTACCTTTGTTGCCAGTGACTCAGCCTATTCCCTTTATACTATGCCCCGCTGAAGCTTGTAAGTGAAGATTGTGCTGAGGCCTATAAATAAAGATTGCGCTTTACAGGGGCAGCCATTCTGCTCATCAGGCTGATGGCTCCACCCCGTCCCAGCTGTCCTGTGTGAATCTCTCTTTCATCTCCCACCGCTCCTCTGCCCTGTTCACCTTGGCCATGCAGGCCATGCCACCCACCTATGAGTACATAAGGTTATCTAGATAGAAACCATAACAAATACACAGGAATACATTTAACAAAAAAGATACCAATGTTATATATCATAAATTGCAAAATATGATTGAAAGAATATGAAATATCTAAATAAAACCCATTCATGAATCAGAAGATTTAACATTGTTAGTATGGAATTCATAATAAAAACAATCTGTGAATTCAATAAGATCTCTATCAGACCACCTTGCTAATCTGTAGAAATTTACAAAATGAATCTGTGTATGTATGTGATACTGGAATTGAATCTAGAACATTTGCACTGAAATAAGTTCCCAGTACTTTTATTTATTTTTCATTTTGAGACAAGTTCCCACTAAGTTGCCAAGTCTGGGCTTGAATTTATAATCCTCTTGCTTTGGAATCCCAGAATGCTGGAATTACAGGTGTGCACCTCCACGCCCAAGTGCAATTGAATCTAATTTCATATTGAGTTTTAAGAGAGCAAAGAAAGTCAAAAACCATCTGTAAAATTAAATAAGAGGATGCATACTCTCAGATTTCACAACTTACTCTAAATTAATAATAAAAAGGACAGTTTAGTGCTAGCACAAAGATAGACATAGCTCAAGCGAATAGAATTGAGAATCCGGAATTAGTTTCATAAATCTATGATAAAATGATTCCTGTTAATGATGCTAAGACCATTCACTGGCTTTAAGATGGTAATGCTAAGAATGGTCTTTTTATCAAATGATCCCAATATGGCACAACGGGGCATCCACATGTGAGAGAGTGAAGTTGAACACTTGTTATACTCAGTGTTTACAAGAGCTTGCAGGGCTGGAGCAAGGCTCCTCAAAAGACGCTGCATGCTTTGAATCAGATTTAATGCAAGACAGAAATTTAAAAGATTAACTTACAATATTCGCCCACAGAGTCAAATGTAGGAGCGTGCCAGAGACCTGTCCATGTGCTAGAGATCTGAAGAATCCAGCTGAGGGCCTGGAGCCCACAGCAATGCCCCACACGAGTCCATATCAGGAAGCCACGGAGTCTGCGATGGAAGGCTGAAGGATCCACACTGGCAAGCCCAAGGGCCGGTGCCGGAGGCTAGAGAGTCTGCACCGGCAGGCAAAAAGCTGGTGCTGGAAGCTCACGTGTCTGTGCCAGAGTCCTAGTGACGACAATCCAGACAAAGGGGAAGAGCAGAGCTCCTCTGAAGAGAACAGCAGCCATCCTTGGTGAAGGTGAAGGCAGGAGCCCTTTTGAAGAAAAGCAGCCGAAACAAAGCTCTTCCAAGTAAGATCAGCTGAAATCCTCCCTTCCTCTTCTCCTTTTATCCTGTTCCAGCAACAATCCTCCTTAAATGGGTTTTCCACGCCCAGAACCACGCTGACTCAAATCAACTGGGCGTTCCCACTCAAGTTGACCGTCAACGAACCACCATGATGCCTTACTCCACACCCTGCACGAATTAACCGAACCTGTATCAAAGAATGAAATTTAAGAAGAAAAACTCTAAAACTCTAGGAGAAAACAGAGAGACAAATCTCTATCATCCTGGAGTTGGGATTTGAAGAATATTTAGATATGACATGAGAGAAGCACAAGCATCAAAAGAAAAAATAGATAAATTATACTTATCCAAAATTAACCAGTACTATTAAGACTATTGAAAGACAGCCTCCAGAATGCAAGGACATATTTGCACCCCTATAATTGATAAGGCACTTCTATCTATAGCCCATTAGAAAAAGAATGAGCAAAAGTTCTGAATAGATATTCCTCCAAGGAAAATATTTAAATGTGCAATAAAACATGAAAATTCTTTCAGCCTCCTTAGCTATCAAGAAAATGTTCATCAAAACCACAATCAGATAGTGACAAGGGAATATAAAATGGTGCAGTTGCTTTGAAAGTTAACCTGTCACTTCCTCAAATGATTAACCATGGAGGTACCGTGTGACGCACAATTCCATTCCTAGATATATACCTAAGAGAAAAAGGAAAACATATTCACACAAAAATCATTTGCAAAGAGTTTTATAGTAGCATTATTCATAATAGCCAAAGGTGAAATAACTCCATCAAAGATAAACAAAATGTCATGTAGCCATTCTGTGGAATATTATGTGATCATGAAAAATGGAGTATTGATACATGCTACAACACAGATGATCTTTAAAAACATTAAGTGAAACAAGACAGTCAAAAAAGACACTCTATTGTATATTCCATTTCAGGAAAGTCCAGAGCCATGTATCATAAAGAGATTGAAAAAAGATAAGTAGTTACTTAGGGATGAGGGATAATATGGCATTTCTTTTTTGTTTTGTTTTTTTCTTTAGCAATTTAATTATTTAAAAATTTAACTGGTACATAAAAACACAAAAATTGAACATATTAATACAGTATTATGTGATATTTCTAAAATTACCAGTAGTGATAGACTCACATAGCTGGGAATATACTAAACACTATTCAAATCTATACTTGAAATGGGTGTATTATGTAGTATGTGCATTATAGCTCAGTAGAGCTGTTTTTTAAAATGACAGTGGTAGAAGTTATTGACATAGAAATAAGCAAAGTCTTTCTACAGGGAAACTCATCATTTGGGTATGTGTTAAGCAGCTTGTGTTTCCTGGTGTCACTCCAGGCACTGGCATCCTTCAGGCCGTGTTCTTTTCCCGCCGCCTGGACATTCCTGGTGTCCACACACACCATTTCTCTATTCCTTCAAGGTGGCTCAAGTGTCAGCAGTTACCTGGTCAGACATCGGAAGTCGCAGTCCCTCCATTTCTCACTCTTACTCCTCTTTTACCATGTGTCACCATTTTTGTTTTAAATCTAGAATACAACTTAACTCTTTTAATATGGTCACTGATTACTTACTCATTAATAAGGTCAATTTGAAGATTATAAATTACAGGAGGACAGAAATGACCTGTTTGTTCACTAAAACATTGACTGGTACATAATAAGGGACCAATAAACATTTACTGTCTTACTACAATGGGTTCTAGTACATAGTATTTGGTTTCCATGTGCTTTTACTTCTTGAAGAAGGGCAGGAAAGGGGGTATTGAAGCTCCACTCAGAGTAGTCCAGATAATTCAGAATAATACTGAGTCATCTGGAAATTTAGGGAGCACAACAGTTAAGAACAGATTTTTCAAATTCCAATGAACTTAAGTTTTGAGTGTTATGGAAATACTAATGAATAAGTATTGAGCCAGAAAATCCTGTTTTATTTCTGAATGTAAGCCTAATCCATCTAACTTAATTAAATTTGTGTCAGTAGCTTTATGTTTTGGCAATAAACAAAGTATTTTCAAGAGAGTGGCTAGTATGTGTTACTGTTTAGGTATAAAATGTCCCCTGAAAGTCTCGTGTTCAGACGTGGGGCCTGGCTGGGTGGGGCAGATCACCGAGGACATGCGTGGACGGGCATGTTCCTGCCCCCAGCTGCTGCTCTCCGCGCTGCTGGGTCCAGCGGGCTGAGCAGCTGTCCTCTGCAGCTCCCCACCACGTTGTTTTGTTTTGGAGCCAAACAACTGCGAACTGAATCTCCTGAGAACCGCGAGCCAAAATACTCCTCTCCTTTAAATGTCAGGTGTGAGGTCTTTTTCCCACCAACGGGAAAGTGACTAGTACAGTGTTCTGAACTGCATGGAGGACTATGGGTTGGTACTGCAGACACACATGTGAATAGGGCATAACACAAATAAGAGGATACTTCTCTGAGGGCAAAACATTATAAAATGATTTTCACAAATTTCAAGGTTTTGAAGCTTAAAACTTGAAGTCAGTGTTCTCAAAAGGATAAATTATAGTCCTGTAAATTGTGGTTATTATTATTTAATATTATTGCTTCATGTACATGGAGCCCTCTCTTTATCATAAGTCGAAACACTTTTCCATATTTAGAAGAGTAAATCAAATCGACTCATTTCACCTCTAAGAGCTGCACATCCAAATTATGAGTTGTGATCACACTGTAGAGTGGATGTTTCACTGCAGTAAAGAACACATTGCCTCTCCCTCAGAGTACTCCCTCTTCCTTCAGACACACTTGTCCCACCATTCTTGCCGCTTCCTGAAGCGGTTCTGGACGTCCCCTTTCAGGAGGGTTTTTATGAGTTGTAATAAAAAATACAGTGAACGCAGTTGCCAAGTTCCACCCAAGAGAAAGCCCAACTTGTAAAAACAGTAAGATGTCTCCTCACATACCATTTTACTGGTTCTAGCACCATGAGACTTCACTCTCCCTCGAGGTCAAAACAACAAGGAAAAGCAAACATTTTTAATTGATCGAGGACATCAAGGCAGCTATGACAGCACAGCTAGAGACACTGATGAAAGAGCATTTCCACCGTGCATCAGAAGGCAGCAAGAATGATGGAATAAGGATGTTCAAAGTGGGCTGTGGGGTATTTTGAGGACAATTAATGGCTATGTGTCTTTTTCTGTAGTATTTTTTAAATTTGAACATTCACCTTATTTTTGATCACACCTCATACATCACATTTTTGTCTGAAGAGTCACAAGGATTCAACCAACCGCAAGGCAAAAACATTCAAGAAAAAAAATGTGTCTAGCCTCTTTTCCTTGACAATATTCCCTAAATAATTTAATACAACTATTTGCATAGCATTTATGTTGCGTTAGTTATTATAGGTAATATAGAGATGACCTGAAGTATGGGAGAAATACTGGGCTCGGGGTAGAGCTCAGTTGTGAAGCACTTGCCTAGCGCACAGGTGGCCCTGGGTTTGACACTGCACATCACCAAAATAAAAACAGCATGAAATAGGATGTGCTTAGGTTATATGCAGATGCTACACCTTTAATATGGGGAACTTGAACATCCACAGATTTTAATATGCCCGAGGTGTCCTGGAAGCCATGCCCCACGGCTACCAAAGGGCAACTGTACTTTTAATGAGGAAAACTATTTTCGGAAGTTCTTTAAACAGACCTAACTTGTGAAGACATGTCCAAAAAGTCACATCTAAAACTATAATCTCAAATAAGTCCTGTAAATTGCTTTAGTTAGTGACCCGTACAGCTCCGTGGGCATTTACACTGGGAACAAAGACCATCAGTATCTCCTTGTCAGTTAAATAATAATCATCATTTTGTGCAGCACTTTAGAGTCTGGAAAGTGCTTCCATCTAATTATGGTACTTCATGCTTCCCTTATTTCTGCCAGGGAGCTGAGGACAAAATTTAATTTTGAATAAAAGGAGCTTGGGAAGGTTGAAGGATTTGTCCCAAGATACCAAGAAGAACATTTCTAAGAGCACTTCCATCTCCAATCAGCATTCCCGGAAAAGTCCTTTATACTGTAAACTGGCTGTAGGTCAGTAACTGGATCAGAACCAGGGCGCGCTCCTCGTGAATTTAGTTCCGGGCTCAAAACGCAACTGCAGTCAGAGTCCAGTCACCTGATTAAGCACCTGAACAAGATGTGGAAGGATTCTGGGCCCTGCGGCAACAAAGGTCCTAGCACTTTCTAAAGGTATTTACTTCAGGTTTGTTTGTTTGTTTGTTTGTTTTGTTTTGATTTTTTAATAAAACAAAAGGTAGGTTTTATTGGCAGGTCAAATTGAATCATTCAGACTCCTTTCTACAAGCCCCCTGCGTCCAACCGTGAAATACACAGGTGAGACTTTTGATGGTCTTTATCCCTCAATACAAATACACGGGAGCAAGTGCCGGTGAGCTTTCACTTTGTCTCTGGATCAGGTACACGGAGGAGAATGTCACAGCTCCCACTCCCAGGATGCTGCCGGTCTAAGGAAGGGAACACCCAAACCATGAGGAAATTAACATGCCACACAAAGGGGCTCCAGCCTCAACAAGACAGATTATACTTATTTTCCTGGCTCCTTCCCAGCTAATAACCCTGGAAATGGTGCATGAGAGAATCAAAAAACTATCTAAAAGGTTTTGAGGTGAAGTCCAGCTGGTTCTGGACCTCAGGACTGACGGAGGGGTACTGTGCCAGGTGTATGGAGGCCCCACTCAATAGAGGAGGCCACCACGAACTGTAGGCTCTGAACTAGCAACAAAAGGCATTTCAGGCCTTTCCATCCCATCAATGGGACAAGTCTCTGACAGAGACAGTGAGCAGACACTGCTGGCAAGAAGACCAATTAGGAGACTCATACAAAACAAGTGACCTGGGGAGGCACTCTCCTCCCCTCCAAGGCTGAGTCCCCTTTTCCTCCAAGTGGGAGGAGCTGATGAGAGAGACCCAGCTCTATTAGGCAGCCTGATCCAGGAAACCTATCAGTTCTTGCTTACCTGAGAGTCTCCCTCCTTCCTCACTTGCAAGCAAGCGGGCAAGCTGAACCAGAAAGGAAATTCAGGGGCCACAAAGGTTGGATCTGGGAAGGTGTCCTGTCTGCCAAAGGCCTGTGGCCCCTTCTGTTTTCAGAATCATAAGGGCATCCAAAGACTGGTAGAAAGGGCATCTTAACACTCACCTCAGCAAGAGACACCTGCAACCCAGCATTGAGAAACTCTCCATCGTGCAGGACCAAGCGCGACCAATGGGACCGAGTAGCCAGATGCAGGCAACTCAAGCAGACCAGCATAAGGCTGCACACGCTGTACATACTAAACTTCCGTTGGAAATACCATCCACAAATTAGATCAAGACTCATATTCTAAACCTAAACAGCCTGACTGACTGCCAAAATATAGGTATTTGTAGGTCCCAAATTCTCCTAATAGGAGAGCTACAATTTCCAGAATGTAAAAAAAAAGTTCTTCTCACTCATCACACCAGGAAAACAAGATAACCACAACCTAAATGACATGACAATCAATGACTTCATTATCAAACTAATCACATGATGAATAAGGATTTTACAGCAATCGTCATATAAACATCTTAATAATCCACGACAGATTTTATTGATATAACTTTTAACTCAGCAAGGATATAGACATGGTAAATTTTTTCATTCCATGTGGAAATAAAAGAACAACAAAGAGTATGAACGTTTTTAAAGATCAGAAGTTCATTAGTAAAATAGAAATGATATGAACTTGACAGCAAACAATAGAAATCACCCAATCTGAACAACAGAGAAAAAATAAAATGAAAACACTAAAAGACTCGGTGAATAATCACATGTGTGTCATTGGAACTCCAGAAAGACAGGGGAAAGATAGTGAAGCTAGGAAAGAATGAAGAAACAATAGCTGAAAACGTCCCAAATTTGCCAAGAGGTGCAAGCCTTCAGGTCCAGCAAGCTGAACAAAGTGCAAGTTAAAGGAAGTTAAATAAATTCATACCACAATAAATAATGACTAAAATTTTTGAAGTAGAAACTAAGGAAGGTATTAAAAGTAGCTGGAAAGAAACCACGTAATCTTACAGGTAAACACCAATTTGAACAAGTGTCAGTTTCTCATATAAAAGTAGGCACTAGAGGGAAGGACTGAAAAAATCCAAGTGCCCACAGCAAAGTCTGTATGCAGTGAAACATCCCTCCAGAACCAAGGGGAAAGGAGAAGGGTACTTAGATGGAAGAACATTAATGGATCAGTAACAAACCTATACTAACAGATGGCTAAAGAAAATTCTCCAAACAGAAGATGATAAAAGCAACAAGTTTTGAGCAAGAAGAGCATCTAGGACCAACAGTAAGAGCAGAAATGTAAGTACTTATGATGGAACATGGTATTTCTGTTTATATAACATGTTTAAATGACAGAGTTGTAAAGGTGCACAACAGCTTCGTGGTTTCTAGGCTTAGCACGTGGCATGGGAGATGACCAGGGCTGAATGGTGATGACAGGATGAGATAAAGACTTCCTGCCATCGCAGCTATTCAGGGCCTAAGTGTCGCAATGGACAGGTGGCCCCACACAGCAGTCACTCCGCATGATTTCCTAGAGTAGCACATGAATCTACTATTGTTAAATTTATTTAAATACACTTAATAATTATAAGGCGCAAATTGTTCTAAGCAAAAAGGAGTGCGAAATGTTGTTATCTCAATCTAGCTAATTGAATAGGGAAAGGTGTGTCATGAAAACAATATAAAAATACAGTGGGGAAAACGTTAAAAACTTGCAGCTCTAAAATCACATTTGCCTTCAATAATGAATTTAGAAAACGCTAACACATTCCTCATTACCATCTCCTCTACTATAGGCCTGGTAGGATCAAGAAACTGTTCCACATGATACTTCAATCAAAAGAAGTATGTTGATTATTTTAATTAATGTGTCTCAGCAGAACTGTTAGATAAAGACCTTTGTATCACTACCAGTGCCCCTCGGACCATGAAAGAATAGCTTCAGTGAAGAGTGTAAGTTGAAGTGGCTGTCAGAAAGTGGCATGTTTTGTGACTTCTTTGCTTTCTACGACAGTCTTTAATAAGAACATGCAAGAGAGCCCTCAATAATTTATACAGATTTGCCAAAGATTGTAGAGTTTGGGTATTCCAATCCATGTATATTCTGATAAGAAATCAAAAGCCAGAGAAATCAAATGACATGCACAAATCGTTAGAAGAAGGAAACAATGGGAAATAGATTTAATGATAAAGTTTCATGAAATTACATTCGGAAACAAAGTTGTGAAAATAACCACAGACTCATTAGACAATGCTGCTGGGAAAACCAATGTGATAATGGGAGGCATGTGGTAGGTGAAAACAGATACCAGATTTGTACATTACTTCTTCAAAAGAAAAACTATTTTATTATACTTATACAAGACTTTACAATTGTTTTTAAAAGTTAATATTCTAAGACATGTTCTTGGTAAGGAAATACATTTTTAATCAGAAAGATCATAGTGTCATGATTCAGTTGACAGATAGTAAGTCCATATGGATTACTGTTAAATAAATACATTAGCTCACGTCTTGTGACCAAAAAAATGAAAAAAAGGAAGTAGCCAGAGGAAGAATAAAGTCAGGAGAGAAGAAGGAGAATGTTCTTCATTTGTAGCAGGGTAAAATTGTGAATATTGAGCAATGCAGAAACAAATGTGGTAAAGACACTATGGTAACAGTTAATTTTCAGTCCCCTGATATTCTGAGTGTCTGACCCAAAACCTTCAGTGCTATTAGAAGCATGGCAATTGTGTCTCTTGTTGGAAAGGATAGATTCTTCTTAGTCAGCATTGCTGTTGATCAAAAGACTTTTAATATCATTTCTACTCAATAAATATCATGAACTAGAAACTGTTCGTGTCCATGTGGACTTCGGCCTCAGGAAGCCGCAGTCTGTTAACAGGATTACAGAGGAACACAACATGGAACTTTTCTTAGTTTTCTTTATTTGCCTTTTTTACACATAGGATATACTGAGATTCAGTGTAAGTACCATAAAGCATAGTAAAGCAAGCATACAAATATTATACAGAATACATGAAGATTGAATTAACACTCAGAGACAGCAGAAAGGCAGAGAAAAGAAGCCAGAGGAGTCCAAATAAGGGCTGCATCCTTGTAACACTAGGTACCATCTTTATCCCAGTTTTACAAATGAGACACAGTTCTAAAGAGCAAAGTAATCCAAAGTTTGCTTCTAGTTAGCAGCGGTGGTAGGGTTTAAAACCTCACTAAATGCAGGAGCCCATGCTCACAACCACTATTATACATCGGCTAAGAGTTCAGCAGACTGTCAGCGCAGGGAAAGGCCTTCAAGAATCAGCACAAGCCTTATGAAATGCAACAGAAGAGCAAGGCGCTCAGCCCTCCATGACAATGAAAGGTCAGATTTTGGTGAGCTAGCTGATCTCCCCAGAGACCAAGTGAAATCATAGGTATAATTATGTCAGGTTGCAATAGTAAAAGTAAAAGAAGAAGAAAGAAATTTGAGTTTAATCTGGCAGGTGATGGGAACAGAAAATGTTTGACATAATGTAAGGGTTGTAACATAAGCATAAACAACTCACACTATCGTGAACTGGGAATAGGAGGAAATTTTCTCTTCTTAGTAAGGAAGGCATTAACGAGATGAGTGAGGAAAGGGTGCCCCTGCTCTCTGATCCTTTTCAATATCATACTGGAAGTTCTTCCTAATGCAGTAAGAAAAGAGATGGAAATAAAAGCTATGTTGGTTAAGAAGGAAAAATTAAAACAGTCTCTATTTACAAACGATATGATTTTCTACATAGAAAAGAACTTGCTGGAACAAATCAGCAATTACAGCAATTTTGATCCAGTTTTCCAGTCTGTTTTGTTAGGACACTTCAGACCACTTACATTGAGAGTTACTAAAAAGTATTCTCTGAATACCGTCATTGCATTATTTTTCCCTCGCCATTTCTTTCATTTCTTCTCTTTTGCTTAACTAATCTCCACATTAAATCTCTTCTTTCCTTTGCGATCTTTGATGACATTGGCTCTGCTATCTCTAGGAGTCCTTTGAGTACATTCCATACTGCTGGTTTGGTGGTCATGAATTTCTTTATGTCCTTGTCAAGGAAAGTCTGTTTCTTCAGCAACTTCAAAAATCAAATTTGTAGTTTACATGAATCTGGGCTGGCAGCTGTTTTCTTGTGGGTCTTTACAAACTTCACTCTAGGCTCTCTCAGCTTTTAAGGTTTGTGTTGAGAACTCTGCTATTCTAATAGGCTTGCCCATATTAATTACTCAGTTTTTTTTCTAGCAGCTTTATTGTATCCTCTCTTGTGCTAGGATTCTATGATGTGTTGTGGAATTCTTCTCTGGTTGTTTCTACTTGAGGTTCTGCATGCCTTGTTCGCCCGGTTCTGGATTCTTCTTCTAAATTTGGAAATTTTCTGCTCTGATTTTGGTGAACAAATTTTTTACACCTCCTCCTGTAATTCTTAGGTTTTTTTTTTTTCACAAGTCATTTAGCACCTATTGGATACAGATTCCCTGGTGTCTTGTTTTCAGAGTATCACTGAGTATGATCTACTATATCAACTTTATCTGCTCATCCTGATGTTCTCTTTTCACATTGGTCATTCTTGCTATGATACATTCACATAATTTTTTACATCCAAGATTTCTGCTTGGCTTATTTTTATAATCTCAAACTCTTTACTAAAATGGTCATTCATATCTTGTGTTGTCTTGTTTAATTCAATCGACTTGTCGTTCATGTTCTCTTTAAGCTCACTGAAAATTTTATTAATTATAACTTTAACCATTTATTTACACCCTCCACACCCACTGAACATCTTACACATTTGGTTATTTATTCCTTCTTTGATCTCTTTAAAACATTTTAGCCATTTGTTTTTTTAATTCTTTGCCTGCAACTTCCTCCACTTCATTGCCCATGATGTCAGCTTTTGAAGAGTTAAGAGTTTTTGGAGGCATCTTGCTGCCGTGTTTTGTCACATTTGTATTGTTTTTGTGCTGAGGGGTAAAGATAAGTTAGAGTAGAACATTTCCATCAGGAGTGATCTCTTTAGTTAGTGTATGTTTTCTTGTGATGTGACCTTGGCTTTCGTTGTGCTTTGGTGTTTATACACTTCTTCAGCCTACTCAACGTACCAGAACCAAGTCACAGTTACTACATTCCAAGGAGAGAACAACTTCCAATTATCACCATCCACAGAACCATCCATATGTCAGTTGTGTACTTTAAAATTTGTTTTAACAACTTCATCTTTTTTCCAATAACACAGAAAAGCTATAATATAGTACTGATGACAAGTAGGCTGGAATGTAGAAGATAAGGGAAGGAAAAAGGAAGAATAAAAGGAAGAAAATATTTCAGAAAGAAGGAAAGAAAAAAGATAAGAGCAAATGAAAGGACAAAAAGGAAAAAAGGGGTTTGTTGATATTATTTTTATATCTAGAACAGGGGGTTTTAAGAGAGAGGGATGGAGGGTTTATTTGCAGGTGTGGAAAAAAGGAAGAAGAGGGAGAGAAGAATAATTGGAGATTAACAGAGGTTGTAAGAAGATCAGAACCAGTTAATACCAAAGAAAGTTTTGTTTGAATCTTCTATACACAATTTTTAGTGAGGGTTAGTTAACCTGACATGCTCATGAAAGACACAATCTAAACTAAAGAATGAATTCATTCATAGTCTCCGTTTCACATATATAGACACCTTCCATATATATACCAGATGAAAGGAAAAAAAGAAAAGAGAAAAAATCCGCACATACTCAAAAATCCACAGGTTGAATTCTCTCAGTACATTTTATACTACAGTCAGAATTCAACCAGTGTGCTCTGCGCCCTACGTTCTCAAATGGAGAAACTTTGACTTGTGGCTTTGTGCAGGGCTGAGCTCCAGTCTTCTGTGATTGAGTCCAGAAGGTGTGCACTGGTTCTTGAGCTGATTCCTCTTCAATGATTTGTTCTCTTGACTACAAGTGGGTGAAGGGGTCGGGGGTCCAGATGAACTGCTAAGCCTGCCTGTCTCGTTCCCTCCGCGGAAAGGCCCGTGTTCGGGTTTAGCTGCATCTCTGTGAACACAGCCAGCCAGAGGTTAGCCTCTGCGCTGTGACTGGATACCTTCTTGGGGTGTGTTGGGGGTTGGCCGGTCAACTACAAAGTCTTCCACTGATTTCTGAAGGGCTTTCTCAGTCTCCACTCCCTTCCCTCCCAGATAATCCCTGAGGCTGCTATCTCTGTTCTTTCCATGTCACTTGGAGTAAGCGCCATGCAGCCCCTTCTGGCCACTGCTCTTCTCTGGCTTTCTGCCCACTTCCAAATTCTTTGCCCCTCATAGAGGCTCCAGCCAGCACACAAATTCAGTGGTGTTTAGGGCTTGCAGAGCTCAGCAGCGTTGGCCTGGCATTGAGTGTTCACTCATGGGCACCAAGCTCTGTGGAGTTTGAGGGTGGGTGGCAAACAGGACACCCCACAGGCACAGAGCTCACGCGTGTCCAGGGAGTGATAGAAGAGTGCCCACTTCGGCACCGCTCCGGGGTCCTTTCTCCTCCTGAGATCATCCCAGTCACAACCAGTGCCCACTCCTGCCGCTCAGTGTACATGGATCTCTCCAAAACAGGACTCAGCGCTCGTTCCTTCCTTCCCAAGGGCCTTCTAGTTCTAACTCGGGCACGGCCCTCTGGGTGCTTCTGTGAATCTCACTTTCTTCAGTGCTCTTATCTGCAAGTATCTGACTCACCTGTCTCATTGACTCCTTCTCCCAGGAAGAAGGGAATCAGGACAGGTGGATGGTGCCGGCAGGGCTGGATGCTGATGGCGGCAGACTGGCAGCCTTAGCCTTAGTTAGTTTCTTCCCTCAGGGAGATCTTTTCAGGAGATAGTGTGTGCACCGAATCTGGGGTGTTAGTGCCAGGATCGAGGGACAGCGCTGCTTCCTTTTCTAAACACCCCGATACTGTATCCATCTTCTCTGCTTCTCCTTCAGGAGATCTTCCTGTGTTTGGGTCTTTGTGTGGCCCCCATTTCCAAATGCCTGAATTTTTAGGTCCACATCTTCTGAGTACTTTTGAGAATCGAGTTGGTCATGATAATATTTCTTCCTATGTACTTTAAATTGCCTCTAGATAAAGTATAATATTTAATAAAATGTAAGCAGTTCTTATACTGTAGGTTTATGGAATAGTGACAAGTAAAACAGTTTACATTTATTCAGTCCAGGTGGAATTTTTAATATTTTAATATTTTTGATCCACAGTTGGTTGCCTCCGCAAAGGAAGAACCTGTAGATGCAATTTACTGTATATGTCAGGCGGTCCCCAATCTACACTGATTTGACTTTGGATTGTTCACCTGTACAATGGGTTCACCAACACACAATCCCATCATGAACCCAGCAATATATAGGCAATTGGGAATTCTCATCCAATGGACTGCTTCTCACTAACACAACCCAAAATCAATTCTGCTCTGGGTGAAGGAGCACAAATACCTAGTGTCCATTTAGAAAAGCTATCAGGATACTGGTCCATCTTTGAAGCACAGGGACACCTCTTCTCTTAGAACCAGCCCCTGAGTTGGGTGCCCTCAATATTCCAACTTGCAAATGAGGTGTCTGTGTATACGTGTATGTGTGTGTGTGTGTGTGTGTGTGTGTGTGTGTGTGTGTGTTGTCTTCAGAGTCTACAACTTTGAAGTTAGGTAGAGAATCAAAGATCTCAGATATCTGAAGATAATAAACAACCTAAAAATGGCGACTTAGGGAGAAAATTTGATGCACAAACATAAATGAATCAAGAGAAACACACAAAAAGTTTTTCTCTTAATTCTAATTGCCACTTTAATAAGATTCAATGAGTGAATTTACATAACATGAGAACACGTACAATATGGATATAAACAGAATTTCTTAAATAACAGGTCGATTAATAGTAGAAATATGAAGTGAAAACAAAAACAAAAGGCAAGAAATTGAGAATGTAAGAGGAAAAAAATCTATATAGGCAGATCATCTCTGACAAATAGGGATTTGTATGCTGAGAAGATGGAAGAGAAGGAATGAAAATTTCTCACTATTAAAGAAAAGTACAAACACCCAGGTTTAAAGGGTTGATTGACAGGTCAGAAAAATGTAAAAAAAATGCAGAATCAAACATATTCTTATTACATTTCAGAGAGAAAAGGTCTCGAGGATGTCCTAAAAGAGGTACAAAAGAAGACAAAATAAGTATCCAACGAAGGACTCCAAAGCCCCCAGATTTCTTATTTGTCTAAGTGCAGAAGCAATGAAGATTTTGCTAAGCTCTAAAGGAACTGACTTGAATTTAAAGCTCTTTATCCATCAACCTATTACTCAGATATGAAAAATAAAGACATTTTTACCCAGTAGTAATTCTTTCTTCAAAAATAACTTGCAGAAGTATTCCAGAGAGTGAGCATGAGAACAGAGGCAGCAGACGTAAGTGACTTCTGAAAACAAAATCTAACCCACAAGTGCAGGTCACAGAGATCAGGGTGTGTGCTCTGTAATCAATTCTGATTGGTTCACGAACTGGGTTTCTGGAAAGTATGTCTCCAAGAAAGAGTTTGATACATATGGTGGATAGAATTTAAATTTTTAGAATAGTGCAAAAGCATATTATTATCAATAATAAAATGATATTTAAAACTGCAAGAGAAGCAGAGTTAGTCAAGAATGTACAGTGACCTAATAAAAAATAGAATTTGGACTAAATGATAAAGTGTAAAGGTAAGTGTAGCCCCAGTAAACTGGCTTTGCAGAGAAAAAATAAAGCAGAATATCCACGACTTGGGATATTGAAAACACTGAATAAATTTTGACTATTTTTAATTGCCAACTACAGCTCAGTAAAGCTGGGAAGACAATTAATCAATAAATACATAAATTGTAAAATATTTTTTAACATAGAGAAAATATCTAAGACGCTTATGTCCCATCTTCAGGAATTATCGCCATAATGCAAACAATTTCAAACCAAATTTTCCCTCCCTCCTACCTCCTCATTCCCAATTAACTTCTGACCTGATGTTTGTTTGCAATTTTCTCTTGGAAGTTTTTACAAATGTATTAAATGTGTGTGTATCCATGTAAACAATTACACTTTTGTTCTGCTATGTTATTTTCATATATATAGATATATCTATGGCACCGAATTGTACATATCCACAGCTCTTTCTTTACTCAAAGTTAACATAATTTAATACATTATTTATATCTGTTCATCAGTTAATAATCTATTGTTTGGTTAACCATCTGCCTTTTCATGTCTTCAAAGCTCATCTTTTGGTTATGGCCAAGGTCAGGATCTAGAGATGATGAAGATGCATCTTTGACCCCAAAGAATCCAAACAGATGGCTTTTGAAACGCTTTGGTTCAGTGACCAGGACAGACCATGAAGAATGTTTCAAACCTTTCTCTGCAGTAATGATTAATGGGTTGCTGACTGCGAGACTAAATCCCAGGCCAACCCAGGAGCATTTGTATCGACAAAGAAGAGCAGAATTTGCCTCTGTACTTTGGCACTGGCCCTGTTTGGGCATCAGCAAAGTATTTGGTCACAGAAATGGTCCAGTTTAAAAGAACTAAGGAAATTCTTCTTTTCCAAGAGATTTTTCTTTATGAGCTTTCTACTGATATAGTCAATCTCACCATGAGAACTCATGTTTATTTAGAGAATGATACTTTACGGATATTAAAATCAATCAACTACTAACACCTTATTTTAAATTAATTCTTATAATTTGGTTTTAGAGTAACTTCTTGTTGAATAAAAGGGATAGGGGAGTTTGGATAGAAGAAATGAGTGTAAATACGGACTAAAATGTATTATATTGGAAAAGAAAAGAAATTGTTCAAATGACAATGGGAACAAGGGAAGGGGGAGTGGAAAGGAAAAGAAAGACAAGAAAAAAAGAAGAGAACAAAAAAATGGAAAACAAAGCTTTTGTAAATAAGGAGGGGAAGAGGGGTTGCAGGGAGGGGAGTGGAATAGGAAAAAAAGCAGCAGCAAGATATATCATGTACAGGTATAAATTCTGTATGATGAATATTATCATAATGTACATCTAAAATGTACCACTAAAGGAGCTCCAGTGGTGCAATTGGTTAGTGTGTGGTACTTATATAAAATGTACCACTAAAATAAAATTTTTAAAAAAAGAAAATATGTAACACCGTAGCTAAGTGATCAAACCAGTTGGGGATTCTGGATACCTAATATCCTGGTCAAGAAATCCAGTGGATGCCATGCAAAAAAATTGTCTTCATTAGTGTGGATAGAGAAATCTTATTTCCACTGATACATTGTAATTCTTCTGCCCTTTACGATCTAAATAAAAGATCTATTACATGCATTCTTACCAAGCATCTTTCTGACCAGTTTCATTCTTGGGAGGGATATGTAAAAGTTTGAAAATTACACAATTATAAAATATAAATATGATATGATTATATAATAAAATGAATCTTTTTTCCAAGAAAGCAGTACTTATTATGAATTATTTAATATTAATTAATTAATTTTAATTTCACCTAACTGCTAGTGAGCTATTACGTATTACGAGTCTCTGGCTTATGTGGCCCGACTTGTAGCACCTCACATGCAACTTTCTCATGTGTGTTGCAAAAACATTTAGGTCTAGGCAGAAATATAAGTTGAATCGTTTGTTTTGATTTGCATAAAACGGAAGAAGAGCTACAAACGGCGAGTTAGTAGAGATCAGGAACTGTTTTGATGGACACAAACATCTTGTGTGTGTAAGCATGCATACGCTTCCTTCGAAAGAAACGTATCGGAATTTCAGAGAGGAATAAAATGATTTAAGAAGAGAAGAAATGGGATTTAGTCTTCCTTCTCTAGACAATATATGAGGGAAAGAAGCTCTCTACAGCCGTCAGTGCCCGTCTGCCCTCTGCCCACAAGTTGAGACCCAGTAGACATCGCAGACAAGCAGAGGTATCCGGTATACAGCAGAAGACTCCTGAAAGGAAGTGACTTCTGTCACACAAACGCAGTCAGCAAGCCTTGGCCTCGGCCGCCTCACTCGGCCTTTCAGAACTAAGTCTCCACTCCGGCGTGGAAGCTGGTGCTCAGAGCCCTCTCGCCACCCTGGAGCGGCTCACTCCGCGCACACCTCCGCACACCATGCTTCTGACTGAACAACTGCCACCCTCCCGGGAGGCCCCGCGTGGCCTGGATGGCCCCAACGCACTCCCGAAGACTCCCCGGTGGCAATCCTGTCCCCTCGAGGAAGCCTGCCCCCGAGACACCAGTCCTGCATCCTCGGCACCCCCTAACAGCCACTGCAGCTGCAGGTGCCGGGCTCTTGGGGCCAGAGCCTTCAAGACGTTCTTAGGGAGCTGCACATTCCCAGGCACAACGGGCACGTGGCGCGTGCGTTTGGAGTGAATGAGCATCTGGAGAGCACGGAACTAAGCATCCAAGAAGCAGAGAAGCAAACCTTATGAAGTGAAAGCTGACAGGAGGGATGCTGGTGCTGTTGCTGCAGAAATGGTCCTGCCCGGAACATGTAGAACAACTGGACTAGATTCCCTGGTAAACTAGAGAATTCGAAAGCGCTCTTTTTGTTTCTTCTGTTTCATCTCTTCCTCGAGTACATGATCTATGACTGACAACAGCAATAGTGTTATTAACTATAACAGTTTATATGCATTGAGCAAATGCCACGTACCAGCCAATGTTCTCGATGCTTCAGAGACACATAATAAAATAATCCAAAGAGACAGTCACAGTCAGCCCGCTGTAGCCATGGGCCCACCTCTACAGATTTAATGAGGCACACATGCAAAATATTTCAATTTATCTGTGGAAATGTAGGTGCAGATTTCTTTCTCAAAATCTCTGCAAACAAAGATGTGTCTTTTTTACTTTCTCAGAACCCGTTCAACTTTGCAGAGCATACTTATGACCATAAGATGATTATGTGATCTGCCAATAAAATTGTCCTTACTCCCCTGTCTAAGAAACATGTTTGGACAATACTAATCTGCTGGGAGAATGAGATGAGCAGAGATGACTTCGTGTAAGAAACTCAGCTGAGAAGACAGCCCTCCATTGTATTGTTCTGGACTGGATGGGCAGGGCAGGAACTCAAGAGAGTTCCTAGAAGGAGATGGACAGGCACCAGTCAGAAAAATCAGCATTCTGAGAGGCAGACTCTGCCTCCCTGGAAGCCTTAAATGGAAATCAATGTCGCTTTTCAGTATCTTTGGTGATCTTCCCAGGAACAAATTTAGCAGCATGCATTAGTGGCTGGATAGGATTAGGATTTGAGGTTTCTTTCTCAAAATACAAATAGCAAGACAGTTAGCCTAGCTCAATAGCATAAAAGCCAAGGCAC
>PVJO010007337.1:0-81997 GCA_004026905.1 Hystrix cristata
AGAAACCATAACTGTAAATAAGGACAAAGAGGTGTAATAGATATTATATAAAAGGAGGATGGTGTGCAGAGGAGAGGAGTACTAGAAGGAAAGAAGGGGAAAAGCAGAAAGGCAACAGGGGAAAGAGGGGAATGGGAAAATATGGAAAATGATGAATGAACCTGCTGTAAATAGGGAGGGAGGGAGCAGAGGGGAGGGGTGGGGGAGAGGGGGAAGAACCAAGATGCATCATGTATAGGTACATAATAATTGTAATGAATGTGACCATTGTATGTTTAATGTACCAATACATGTTCTTGGTTTAAAAGAAAAAAAAAAAAAGACTTGAAGGGCAGAGTCCCCAATTTGGCAAAACAACTAATGCAGACTTGAAAAGTTTAAAACTTGCAGTTTACCTTTATTAAATTAATCATTTTTCTCCATTGCATGAATCAATTCTGTAACTCTTCCAAAGAACACAAATTACTATATGAAATATTATAAGATATTATTACAGAGCACATGGTTTTCACAAATACCAGATGCACACATGAAATAATTAACAAATATGATTCTCCCTTTACGGCGTTTGTGTTGTTTATCTAATACTATAGATCACTATGTGTCTACATTTTCTGATTTTATTTCCCTCATAACAAATAAAAGACATTTGAAAATAATTAGGTAGAATACATTTTATGGTTATTAATTTGACATCCAAGGAATTAAAATCATGACCTTCCTCTTACTACGAGTAAATTAACCAGAAACAATACCAAACAGCACAGAAATGTTTAGACATGGTTTTTGCTGTAGTTTTTAAAAGTACTCTCACAGTCTCTACTAAGAAAACAAATTTGAATGGATTTGTTAGTCATATTTTGAGCTGTCCTAACTGAAATGAGTAAAAGTAGTTTCTTTAAAAATAACTCATAATATGATTTAAAGAAAAACAAAAAATAAATTCAAGCCAGTTTTCCTTTTAATCAATTATTTTTAAATTTCACTGAAATTGCCTAATTAAGATGAAAATAAGTTGTGTCATATTGTACTACACCTTACATTTAAGTCATGTTGTTAACAGCAGTTCTCAGTTTTTCAATCCATGATGCCAGAACTAGACTTAAGCATTGCTAGAATAGACAATCATTCAGAAGACACTTTTACGGGAATCATTTTACCTGATCCAACAAATGAACTAATTCTTCTAGTATTATCGAACACTAGAAAGAAATATATATTTACTGTCTCATTTTTCAACACTAGAGCCCAGTACAAAAACACCAGACAAAACTTTATGGAAAACACACTGAGAAACAATACTTCGGAACAGTTCATATACATTTATAAAAACCATGTAAATGTGTTTGTTGCAGCACAGTAAACTACATTTGAAAGTATGCAAACGCTTGGCATATTGACATACTGAACACTTGGAGTTAAAGGAAATTGGAAGGCTGTAGATGTTGCTTTAGAATCAAGTTCTGACGCCTTCTCTTGATTCTCCCTCTCAGAGAGGGGGTCTCTCTGAAGTTCCCCACCTGACTGAAGAAGTTCTTCTAAAAGAAATACAATTGTCCAAGGCTGCCTTCCTAGAACCCCCTAACCTGGGAAATTAACCCCTTAGAAAAAGAAGACTTTCATGTTTCTATCTATTTTACTGAATAAAATCATCTATTTTTCTGAGGACTGTCACCTGACAGACGTTACCTGTATAGTGAGACTATCCTGTTGGTAGTACAGTCTCTCTCTTCCTGTAACTTGTATCACCTCCCCCAGAGACCAGGTGAACGTTGTCACAGGCTGTTGCCTGTTCTTTGGACTCATACATTTCTCCTAAAAATTATTTACTACCCCTGTAAAATAGTATGAACCTCCTCATTTCCCTCTACTCTATGGAGTGAGTATTTGAGCCTCAAGAATCTGGCCTTTCTTTTAGTTTTTATATTTTGTATGGCTCCCATTTACATGCGTACGATAATAAATTTATGTGCCTCTCCCTTTGTTGATCTATTGTTAGTTTATTTCTTCAGATTTAAATATTGAACTTTCAGATGGAAAATTTGAACTTTCCCACAACAAGAATAGGGAAGAAATATCAAAAATATTTCTCTTTCATACCTGTGGTTGAGGATGAGTCCAGATCTCTACAGTTGTTGACTCTTTCAAGGGGGTGTGGGATCGTATAACCTCCTTCATTGGCTGTGGAAAGAGGACAGAAAAATAATACGTTGAAGCAGTTTGATAAAGGTAAAAAACACAGTACATTCCATACAAGCTTTGTACCCAGAATTTAGAAAGACAGGCAAGATGATTGCATTTCTTTGGGAAGATCTTCAGTCAGTTAAAGGAACTTCAGAAAGATCTTTTCCTTGGGTTAATTCTCTCTTTATAGATATCACAGTTTATTCATTTAACAAATAGTTTATTGAGAGTTACAGTATACCAGACATAGGAAAAGAAAAAAAAAAGAAAATAAATATCTATTCTCGTGGTGTTTATATTCTAGTGATACATTTAATTCTTCCATTAAGCATGTGAATAAAATTGTTAGGGACAATTTAAAATATTTAAATCAGTGTTGTTTAAGCTGGAGAAGATTTCATGCCATTATTTTTACAACTGGACGGCTTTAATAAATACATTTGTGAATGAACCAGTGTCTCAAAATTGATTCAGAGTGTACTAGCATGAAACAAATTTGATATATGTCATAAAAAATATTTAATACTTACAATAAACCCCAAGGAATGTATGAGCAAACACACAGATGCTAACCTACTACCCCAGAAAAATTATCAATATTAAGGAAAGATGATGTTTACAATTAACTTAATTTATTTACCTCAGGACATAGAGCATGTCCACTGTTTTTAGATTATTGAATGTATATGATACACATTTTTCTCTGTGTTTGGTTTCAGGATATGAGGTAAGGAATTTGGTGGAAATTTATTATTTGATCCACAAAAAGGAGAGATTTTTCCAAAAAGCTCAGAAAAATGGAAATCACTGCTGGACGGTTTTGTACTAAAATAGCAGAGTTGAATAATTGTGTCAGAAGTCTTGTGTCATCCACTCATGATTTTGCACTGTTGTTTAACATACTACAAATTTCAGTGATGAGGCTACTACTTAACAGGGTTTTAACTGCCAGGCATATCATCGTACCATGACAGTATATTCATTTGTTTTATTACCAGTGCATGCCCATCACACCAAAACAAGAAAAGAAGAAAAATATCAGATTTAGAATATCACACTTTAAAGGCAATTGAGAGAAATTATTTTCTTATCAAATTAAGTAGCAAGTCATGATTACTATGCAATGACACTATAGCTGTGAGAAAAAGTATAAGATACACATTGATATTACTCACATAAACACTCATCACAACATTTCAAGTCACAGGCAATGAACATTTTGAAAAATTAGAAAGTTAAAATGGAACATCTCATCACATCACAGAAAAATTTCTTCACACACACACACACACACACACACACACAAATAAAATAAAAATGAGCATGGCCTCTTAGAAAAAAGGAATTGTACATTGGTGGTAGCAATGCAAACTAGTAAAACCACTATGAAAATCAGTATGGAGATTCTTCAAAAAACTTCAAAAAGGAATTCCATTCCCTCTAGCTATTCTGCTTCTAGATGTATTCCTGAAAAAATTAAAGACATCATATTACAGTAATGCATCCACATCCATGTTTATAGCAGCACAATTCATAATAGCTAAATCTTGGAAGCAGCCTATATGTCCATCATCAGATGAATGGATAAAGAAAATGTGGTATTTATACACAGTGGAGTACTACTCTGCTATAAAGACAAATTTGAGTCATTTCTAGGAAAATGAATGTACCTTGAGACCATAATGTTAACGGAACGAAATCGGACACAGAAGCTTAAATATTGCATGTTTTCTCTTATATGAGAAACTCAAGCATAAAGGAATTAAAGACCAAAAATTGAAAAATAGAAAATAGGAAACAGAGAGTCAGATATTTTACAACTGGGAAGAGAAACAAGAGATTGTCGGGAACGGTTGGGGGGTGGTGAAAGCAATGTAAAAATAGTGAAGATGTGCTACGTACATGTACTGGTTCCCTATGATGAATGTAATCATTGCAAAATATACGGAAGTACTAATAAAAAACAAATCTTTCAAAAAATGAGGCTGTGACTAAAGTCTATGAAAGTCTCATTTGTTAGCTAAGTAAACTACTTACTAATGGTGAGCGAATTAAATTGTGCTTGCTTACAGCAGATGAAGAGAGGTGTCCAGAGAAAATAAAATTTAGTCTTTGGCAAGCACAGTTATTCAAAAGGTTGAGGGTATCAATGGCAACTATAATTGTGAATTTAAAAAACAAGGGTGAAGATGTATCATGTACAGGTACAAAATAACCATGTTGATTATGATCATTATGTATGCAATGTACCAATACATGTTCTTGGTAAAAAATAATAAAAAAATTAAAAAAAAAATAAAAAACAAGGGTGAATCATTTAGTGTGGGTCTCCTTGTCTCTTCAGGAGTTAACGGACATTACTAACAATGAATCAGTTGTTCTTTATGTAAGGAAGTGATGACAAACGTGAAGTGACTTAAGAATTACCCATTATGAATAATAGTTCACATGGAAAAAAACAGGAAGAATATTTTTAAAGAAGTTAAGAAAATGGTAACTCAATAAAAACTGAAATGGGATCTGCCAAGAAGGTCTGTGACTAATGATTGGTAAAATATGTGTGGGATAGAAAGAAGTTCCTTGTGATAAAACAAAGCTTGTGATGATATAAAATGTTAAAAGTCTATGATTATTCACTTATTATATATTAACAGATACCTCATGGAAACACTTTATCACTTATAATTAAAGCCGTAAGGTCAATACTGAATTTATTCCTGTGACCAAATCACTGTCATTCTGTACACTTCTCAAAATTTCAAATTATATGTCCTGACTTGTCCTACCAAATAAACAATTGGATGGCTTAACAATAACAATGTTTTATGGAGGTACTTTGAGCTCCAGCGAAAGATTGCAATTTTACACAATGAGAAAAAGCACCTTTGACTCCTATTACTAAACACTGAATCACTTTGAAATACTTTCATAATCCACTTCCTATCTCTTATAAATAAACCTACGGTTACAAGATAAAACAGTGCCTATATATAAAACCTGTAGAGCAGTAGTCATTTTCCCACTAAGATTCTTTGAATCACAAGTTGTATCAACTTGCTGTATACACTCCAGTGCTATCAAAAGTTAAAACAAGAAGACAAATCTCTTTCCCCATATGGATTTGAAATGAGCTATGATAAATACACCACAGAGGAGATTTCCCTAAACTTTAATTGGAAAGAATTAATCCTCAATATAATAATATGCTAACTGGCAAAATTAAGAAATAAGATAATGTGATTTTCATCTATATCTATCTATCTCACATCCTAGTGAATTTATATAGAATTTAGTAGTACTCAGCTTTGTCAGAAGACATTTTCAGAGTTAAGCTACCCAAGTCCATTTATCTCATCAGTAGACCTACAATGCAACAAAATTATACTCTATTTTAATTATTATTTGAACTCATCAATAAAATGTTTGTGTAAATTCGTATTCTCTTTGATTATGCATATAACTACCCATCCCTCTAAAGAAAAACATTGCAGTCTCCTAAAATTGCCAAAAAGGAAAGAGAGATGAGTAACTAATGATTAATGGACAGTTCTTGAAATAAATAGATAGATTTTAGATCCAGAGAGTAGGATCTTTTTTGTTTGTTTGTTTGTTTGTTTGTTATTTTTTGCACAGACAGCATCATAGTCTAGGGCCTGGAGACTCAGGATGTGTTGAGAGGGACTATTATGATTTAGATCTAAAATGGTCACCAAAAGCTCAAGAGTTTGGAAGGTGACTGGATTATGGGTTTGATATAGCTGGCTTGCTTTTGGGAGGCATGCTCTTGTTGGAAGTGATAGGTCCCTGGTGGTGTGATCTGGAAGAGTTTAGCTCCCTCCCAGCTACTGCTTTTCTCTGCTTTCAATATGCCATGAGGCGAGCAGTTTTTCTCTGCTAAATCCCTCAGCCATGCCATCCTACCTTGAAACCAGCAGAACACAGGCTGAAACCTCTACTGTGAACTAAAATAAACCTCTCTTCCCTTAATTTGTAAGTGTCGGGTATTGAGTCTCAGGGATGACAAGGTGACTAAGATAATGACTAAAAAGCTAAAGAGATGTAAAGGAATGGTGAGACAAATATGTAACAGTTAATCATGGAATCTACATGGATTTTCTAAACTAGCTGGTGAATATAGTCTTATGTCGGAAGGAAAGTGGAAACACTCAAATATCCCCAAGGAACTTGTAGTTCATAAGAGTTTATCAGCAGACGTATTCTCAAGATATGCATTTAACATTTTTGAGTCTTGTTGCCCTGAATTTTATATGTACATTTTAAGCATCTGATTTAAACATTCTCTCTCAACTGTGAGCAGTTCAATACCTGTTTTATGATGCCCTCTACCAAATATATAATGTTCCAATCAAAAGTTCATTGAATTAAGTAGGGATGGTATTTTATGTTGTTAAAGGTCAAAAAGCATATAAATATAACTTACCCATTTAGCCTTGGCAACTGCAAAAGTTTCAAAATTCAAATATTAGAAAAAGTTTACTGAAATCTGTTGTACACAAAGGTAAAAAAGTTAAAATTCTACCCCTGCCCCTGCCAGTGTTCCACCATCACTCCTTATTGTCATACTACAGCCCCACAGTTTTAAGACTAAGAAGTACTAAGATATCCTTTAAGAGAATAGGCCGCATCTAGAGAACTTCTGAGGAGTCACTATAAAGCAAGTGAGAAAAATCAAAATTTCATGAAATCTTAGCGTTCAAGTAAATTTATGCCTGACATTTTAAGAAATATGAAATTTGATTGAGCAGTGACACCTGAGGAATGAAATATGGTCATGCATTCCAGTTTCTTTATACGTACCATATACTAAACCAAACTATATCTACCCTTTTATGGAATTAGGTGTCAAGCTGTCAAGAAAAGAGTGAAGTGCTATAAAATAATCAGTCTTTGTACATTTAAGCCTCATTTGAACCTAGTTCATATTAACAGAGTGCTAGGATTCTGAGAAAATATTGGAGCAGTGAGTGCCAGCAAATTAGTTTCTCAAGCACAAAGTGTCTAGTGTCTGGAGAACAATAGCTTGAAGAGGAACTAAAGTGAGAGGAGAGAATAGAGGAACCATAAGGGAACTGACAGAGAAGAAGAAAATGGGAGCAAGCGATATGAAAGAAATACATTACCATCACAGAAGAGAGACTGGACAAGCAGCTGGCTAGCTGCCAACTGGGAGGCAAAGTGAAAATAACTTTTCTGCTCACAGAGAAAGAGAGACCTACACTGGGACCAGGAGAATCTTATCAAGTTGGAGACAGCAGTAAGAACACGAGACACTGCTTCTCTAGTGGCCCTCTAGAGCCAACAGTTAATGAGTGACTGCAGTATAAGCACCCAAGGATACAGCTTCAGATGCTGGAGGGGATGCCACTGCACGGAAGGGCTGAGTCTTTGAACCTGAGTCCCAAAATTGTTTCAGGGCTGCTTCACACTGCCAAATTCACAAAGTGGATGAGGGAAGAATAGTTGTGAGATACTGACTGAAGTTGGGGAGCAGACTGGGGGGAGTTGCCCTGAGAGGCAGGGACTGGTGATCACAGACTCAGCTTCTATGGTCAGAAGCCAGGTTCATCCTGAGTTACACGTGACTGGAAGCACGCATTTTGGTACCTTGTTCCCACTGTAAGCAAATCCTCTACACCCAGGACTGCTCTGGGCACCGACTGCCATCTTAGGCTTCCAGCACGAACAAAGACACGTTCCTGTCCTGAGCTCTGTTCCTTAACAGGAACCTGAGGAAAGGAGCCACATGTCCAAAACAATTGAAAAATTTCTTTTACTATTCTTTGATTGGATTATTTTTCCATTTTTAATTTTTATTGTGCTTTTTAAATTTTTTGACTTTTTTTTTGTTTTTTACTCTTTGCAGTTTCCCTCCTTCTATACATTTCCCCCATGCTTTTATCCCATTACTTTACACTTCTTTCTTTTATAAACATGTCTGTGTCTGTGTGCTTTATCTACTCTTAGTTTTTTTTATTCTTCCAATATAGTTGATAGAGGGTAAGAGTATTCTCTCCTGTTCATTTATATCCCCTCCTACTTTTACCCATATCTCATTGCCTGACCTTTTTCTCCTATGCTTCATTCATTCTCAATTTTACTTCTCTCACCTCTCCAACATTTCAATTGCTTCCCTTAAATCTTTTCTCTAATATTTATATCAATAATAAAATCTATTCCCATCCCCATTTCCTACTACCAAATTTGCACACAATTTTCCCTGGTATCCTTTTATAAGTATTTAACAACGTACCCTGAACACCAGCAGGACCGTTTCCCCCCTCCTATTTCCTCCTTCCCATAGCACAGAGAAGAGGACTTAAAAAACATTTTTTTCTTTCTTTCTTTATTTTTTTCTCTTCTCTTCCACCCTTTCTAGCATTACCTGGTCTCCCAACACCCTGGGTTTTAGATAATCCATTTTATAAAATTACTATTGAATGCTGTTTATACCAGTAGGGGAGGCACAGTCATCACATTTTGTGCACATTAACTGTGGGTCAAGATTTGAATTGTTACAATGCTTACTCTAGAGCTATTGATTTCTTCTGTAGGCTAAAGGAAGACCCCCAAAACAAAATCTTATTGTATGTTATTTCTCAATTAGCCCTGATAGATTCAAACGTAATTGATTAGGCTATTACTACTATACCTGGATTGACTTAGTAGTACTAATGCTGACTTAGTGAACAACTGAGTGCCAGTGAACTGATCTGCCAAACTCACCATCACACACAGGGAGAGGCACAGCAAGAACCTAACCCAAGAACTTGGACTTGATCAGACTCTACAAGAATGCCAGCAACCTGCCAGAAAGAAGTCCTGAGTATGAGGTAATTTCAGTATTGTGGTAGAGGGATCAAAGGAAGTATTGGGGTGTGAGCACTCAGACTCTCTGACAAACAAGCTACTTGGGAATCACATATGCAATGTCTCATTGGAATATCTAATCTGTATTCCCATCAGACATATTATTTGTTTAAGTTTTTGATTTTTTTACTAACTTAGGGTTGTTATATTCTTTTATGATTTCATGTGTTTATTAGGTTGTTACTCTTTTACCTTGGTTTGTTCATTGTCTCTGATTAAATGGTTGTCTATGTGCTTGATCTCGTCTCAGCGCTTTATCTAGTTTTCTCTCCTCAAATCCCAAGAAAATATAATTAACATATTTCTTTTTTATTTTTCCAAACTCGTAAACTCCTCCCAATTTCTTAAATTCACCATACTCAGCTCCCAAACAGTAAATCCTAACATCACTATTAAAATCCGTCAGTCCTCCCTTCCTAAACTTTTGACTCTAAAATATCTTACCTATCATACTGTCCTCCATATCAGAAAGTTCTGATAACCACATAGTTTTCCTTAACCACAAAGTGAGCTTCCTTTCTCCAAAACCTTCCCCTTGTCACCAGAAAATATCCTCTGAAAACACTCAATCATAAACCTTCAACTAAACTAAAAGAACTCCAATAGAATCAGAACATACATAAATCTTTTCTTCTCACCACGATTGTCCCCTTCAAATCTCCCCTTTAATGCCTAACAAAGCTAATCCAACTACTTCCTATTCTGCCAACCCCACCTCACTGACTTCACTGTAGAGCAACTACAAATAATAAACTGTCATAGAGTGAAAAGAAAATGAACAAGGGGCTGGGGATTTAGCTCAGTGGTTGGAATGCTTGCCTCACAAGCACAAGGTCCTGAGTTAAATCCCCAGAACACAAACAAAAAAAGAAAATAGACAAAATGGGGAAGAGTAACGGCAAGGACTATCACACAGAAGTACTATAAGATTGACTATGTGGATGCTGTTATAATTACAAGCAATTCTTTTGTCAAAACATAGGGACAGAGGTGAAATCAATTAAATAACAGAAAGCATATATATACTAGCATTGGACACACAAAAGTGAAAATTATCCACAGGGACGGAATATCCTACTAAAAATCTCCATATAAGCCACAAGTTCTCCTCACTTTTATAGTCCCCAACCTGCTCTAAACCTTCCCAAAATGGGAGGAGAAAAAAGATGGGGTCATATATTTTATATATCTATCTATATCTATCTATCTATCTATCTATCTATCTATCTATCTATCTATCTCTCTCTCTATATATATATCACATATATAGTATATAATCTTATAAAATATATTATATATTATATAATATATAAATATACATGTATAAATACACACACACATATATGAACAAATAAACAGATAAAAGTAGGAGACTGGAGAAGCAAGGAAATAGAAGGTCTCCAAACCCCTCAACTTTCCCAAGCCAGAGCAAGGGGTCACAAAGGGAGAAGAAAACAAATACCGGGTAGCAGAAATCTATGAACAGTCCTTAGAAGGGATGAAGAAAATAGATGAATTCAAAGAGGAAATGAACCAAAATTTCACACCAAGTAAATTTATATTGAAGCAAATTAACAAAATTTGAAGAAATGGGCAGATGCCTAGACACATACAAAACTACCAAAACTAAAGAAGATAAAAATGTGCTTAAGAGTCCAATAACAAATAATGACATTGACCCAGTAGTGAGGAATTTACCAATTCAAAAGCCCCAGGACCCGAAGGGTTCACTGCTAAACTCTACAAATC
Source organism: Hystrix cristata (assembly GCA_004026905.1). Taxonomy (NCBI): domain Eukaryota; kingdom Metazoa; phylum Chordata; class Mammalia; order Rodentia; family Hystricidae; genus Hystrix; species Hystrix cristata. The sequence goes on from PVJO010007337.1 coordinate 10,822, forward strand.
CTTTAAGGATGTTATATCACCAATACTTCTCAAACTCTTCAAAGAAATTGAAATGGGTGGAGTGCTCCCAAATTCTTTTACTGAAGCCAGTATTGCCTTGATTTCAAAACCGTATAAAGACCAAACCAAAAAAGAGAACTATAGACCAATCTTTTTAATACAGATGAAAATAAATCTTCAAAAAAGTATTAGCAAATAGAATGCAGCAAATTAACAAAAAGATGATAAATCATGATCAAGTAGGTTTCATCCAAGAGATGCAAGGATGATTCAGCACATGTATGCCAATAAATGTAATATGTCACATAATCAATAGCAAGATCATAAAACACATAATCCTATCAGTAGATGCAGAAAAGGCTTTTGACAAAATCCAATGCCTTTCATGATAAAAACGTTGAGGAAAACAGGTATAGAAGGACCATACCTGAATAGGATAAAGGCGATATATGACAAAACAATGCCAACATCATATTAAGCGGGGAGAAAACTAAAAACATTTCTTCTAAATTCAGGAACAAACAATGATATACACTATGACCTTCTCTATTCAACATAGTATTGAAAGATTAGCCAGAGAGATTTAGCAAGTGAAGGAAATAAAAGGGATATGTTTAGCAAAGGAAGAATTCAAATTATCATTATTTGCGGATGACATGATACTCTACATACAAGGCCCAACAAACTCCACAAAAAAACTCTTAGAATTAATAAACAACTTAGGCCAAGTAGCAGGATACAGATCAACACACAAAAATTATTAGCATTTGTGTGCACCAACATTAAACAGGATGAAAAGGAAATTATGAAAATGATACCATTCACAGTTGCTTCAAGAAAAATGAAATATGTAGGAATTAACCTAAAGGTATGGTACTGGAACAAAAAGAGACAATTTGATTTTTGACAAAGGGGCCAAAAACATGGAGGAAAGATAGTCTATTCAACAAGTAGTGTTGGTGAAACTGGTTGTCTGTGTGAGGAAGATTGAAACCAGACCCTTATCTCTCACCATATACTAAGTTAAAATCAAAATGGATCAAAAATCTAAACATTAAAACAACATTAAACCTTCAGGAGGATAAAATTAATAAAACATTTGAAGATAAAGGTGTAGGAAAGGATTTTCTAAACAACCTCAATCACACAAGAAATAGGAGCAAGAATCAACAAGTGGGATTATATTAGACTAAAAAGCTTCTGTATGGCAAAACTATCAGTCAGTAGAGTGAAGAGATGACCTATAGAATGAGAAAAAAATTTTTGTTAGCCACTCCTCAGACAGAGGACTAATATCATGAATATAGAGATAACTGAAAAAGTTAAGTCACCTAAAATGAAAGACACAGTCAAGAAATGGGCAAGAGAAATCTTTAGGACATCAAACAATAACAAATGCTGGCATGATTGTAGTGAAAAAGAACCCTATTTCACTGTTGGTGGGATTGCAAACTAGTACAACCATTGTGGAAATCAGTATAGAGATTTCTCAAAAAACTGTAATCAGAATTCCACATGACCCATCTATCCCTGTGCTAAGTGTCTTCCCCAAAGAGCTTAAAACATACTACAGTGATACACACATACCAATGTTTATAGCAGCACAACTCATAATAGCTGAATCCTGTATACTGATCAACAGATGATTAGATAAAGAATATGTGGTATTTACATATAATGGAATACTACTCCGCTATAAACAATGACACATTTGAGACATTTGTAGGAAAATGGATGCACCTGAAAATACAATGTTGAGTAAAATAAAACAGACGCACAAGCTTAAGTACTGTATATCTCTCATTTGATTGAGGCAAAGTACAAACAAATTAAAGGATAAAGGATGGATAGAAAGGGACAAAGGGAGAGATCTCTTGCAATAGGGAAGTGGTCCAAGGGACCAAGGGAGAGGGGTGAGGAGGAGGCAAAGGAGACATAAGTAGAACAAGGATTTGCCATGTACAGGAGGCTAATAACCCCAATTAATGTGAACACTATATGCCATCACACGAGCTAAGACAAATAATATCAACAAGTATGAAAAAAGGAATCCGGAGAACCAGATGAGGGGGAGGGGGAGGGAAGGAGAAGGGATTTAAAAAAAAAGAAACAAGCTGTAATACATGCATGTAACTATTCCCCAAGATGATTGTAAACTGCATGAATTGCAAACATGTACTAATAAAAATATATATGAAAGTTTAAAAAAAGACAGTGCTCAGGGCCAGAAAGTGGGAAGTGAGTCTTACGAATAATCTTATAGAGTTTTGAAATGACACTGACATTATTGCTAATAATGAAAATAATATTTCAAAGAGAAAGTTGGATAGATATTTGATCTTATTATTCCTGAGTTATAAATTACTAGTACATACTTTAAACACTGGAAAGAAATGTTATGTTCTTTAAAGTCAAATTAACTGTTTTAAGCAGGAATACATTGTTTCACCAGGGATACGCTGCTGACCTAAAGAAATAGATATTCATGGAAGAAAACCTGTTCATTCATATTAGCTCATATTTCAGAATCTTAAAATTTTGAGATTTAGGACTTGTCTATAATCTGTTTGAATTTTATTTACATAGAAAGTTGGAAGGGGATGGCTCGTAAACAGCATTGATTCAAAATAATGCTCCAAATTCTATTAAGTCTCCCTCAATTCTTTGTCTGAAGTAAAAAGTAAGGACATTTTTAGCCAAATTGCTAATCAAAGAAATGTGAACTGAAATACAAAATATATACAGTGATACAGCTTTTGTGATACACATTGTCATTGTCAAAGGGATTAAGTCTTTCACTAGGAAACATAAAATAGTAAAATTAATTTCCCGAAATACAACTGCCTTGCAAAAAGTGGCTTATGGAACAAGACAGATTTATTGAACCTTCTAAAACTGGCACATCCTTCTTGGTGCTCATTGCAGTTATACTTTTCTGATAATATCCAACTGAAATTGACCTTTAATGACTTGACTGCTTAATTGCGACCCTTAATCTGACTAACCTCACAGCTCTTGGGTTAGGTAGACCCAGACAGATTCTGCAGGCATTTGAAGGCGAAATGTGGAATGTGCCCATTCTTTTCCCACTTGGAAATTTTATTGCCACTTAAACCTAATAGTAAGTAAATCATCATAAGATTAAGAAAATGATTCTTCTGGTTACAGTTTCCACTTTAAAATTATTTTTCAAAATCTAGAAAAAAAAGAGAATTCAGAAATTCTTCAGTCTATTCAACATTACCTTTCTCTCTCAAATGCAGCAGACTTTTTGTGGTAAACTTAAGTGTGTTACTACTTTCTAGGTGATTGTACACACTGCAGGAATCTCAGGTTTTACAAGATATGATACTTTCAATTGTCATAGTCATGATTTTAAATACCTGATATTATAATTGAGTTTACCTGATACATTATTATTATTATTATTATTTTGCCACGTAGTTAACAAGTTGCCAGGTTAGGGGAAAATTACTCTTCTGAAACATGTTCTGGAGTTTCTACATAATACCTAGGATTGATATATACCTGAAGACATATTTCTGTGTTGATTATGCTTTTAGTGATGACATTTACAAAAATTTTTCGTTTTCATTTATTTAACTTATAATAAATCAAGATCTTTGTCATGAAAATAATATCCATCAAAAGTATGCAAGTTTTACATATATGAACTATAATGTGATGCTTGTATTTCTGCACATGACATATAGTTGAAAGATTTTCATTCAAATCTTTAATGCAATATAGGCTTTTCACTTTTATACTAAGTCATAAAGCACATTTTCTAATTGCAGTGAATGTATTCTAGTGATTTTCTTAAAAAAAAGATAAATTCTTCGTTAATTCTTACTCTTTAACAGTTTTTACGGTCCTCTTGGAATGGCCTTTTGTTCAGCAGAAAAGGTAGGTAATAGCCAAGTAGTAATACAAAATGCATTTTTAAAAGATTAAAAACGACCCAACATAGTGCAACCATGGAAAGAGCGGACTCTAGAATCTGAATGTGGATCTGTTCATACTAATTGTATGATCTCTAACACGTTATTTAAGATAATTCTCAGTTTCATGATTTGTGGAATAAGTATAATACGAACCTTATTCAATCATGGTATGGCACTAAGTTATTAAACTTTTTGGCACTTTATGATTATCTTCATGACATGCAGTATTATGGCTATATCTTCCTTAACAAAATGCAGCAGAAGCTCTCTACAGTCACACACCATGTGGCATGCTCTCTCCCTCTTCTTTCTAAATAAAACTGTCATGTTAATAAAACAGAAAATTCTGGAGCAGCTCTTCTTCTGAAGGATGATTGCTTCATGACTTTCTATTATTATTCACGAATGAGCCCCAATTCTTATCCTCAAGTAAATGTGAAGCACATTAAAATGTTTTAGGCTAAAAATTCCAATTAATTACTTTATTAGTCTCTTTCCTTGTCACTGTAACAAAGTAAAGGAGGAAAGGTTTATTCTGACTCGGGTTTCCAGTCCGTGCTGGCTCCCATGCAGAACTGCAAGCCAGAGGGGCATAACAGAGTAGAGCTGTTCAAGGCATGGAAGAGGCAAAGCAGAGATGGTGAAGGGTGGAGTGGAGAGGGAGATAAAGGCTTCCAGGCCATGTCCCAGTGAGACCGTACCTCCTAATAGCAAGCCCCCATATTCTTATCACTTTCCAACAGTCCCACCTATGAGTACATTAAGTTCTTGAGGAACATCTAGATATAAAACTTAACAGTTACATTGATGTTTTTGTGTGTCGGAAAAATAAAGTTGTACAGCTGTAAAATAAATAGTGAAATAATATGATAAGAGAGGGAAGTAGGAATGGTGAAGGTAGATATTAACTCTTCTGTACTTTCTCCAGTTATTACATAATCTCTAGCCAAGGAGAAGCCTGTTTTGATTATAAGTACTTCTACTTAAATATCACTTATAAGCCAGGGGTGCTTGTGCATGTCTGTAACCCCAGCAAGCAGGAGGCTGAGGCAAGAGGACTGACTCAAATTCGAGGCCAGCCTGGGCTGCATAGTGAGTTGAGGGCCAGCATGAACTGCATTGCAAGACCTTTTCTCACCCTCACAAGTTTTCACTTATAATTGATACATAATGATTGTACATGTTTCTATGGTATATAGTAATGTTTCAATATAAGTATATGTTGTAAACTAGTGAAATCACAGTAATTAGCATATCTGTCACCTCAAATATCTATCATTTTATATATAGTAGTAACATTCAACGTCTTTTTTCTGGCTACCTTGAAATATAATTCTCAGGTGAAAATAAGATGTAAATTTAGATGAAATTCCAAAAGAGAAGTTGACTGGTAAACCTGACAAATTGCTGAAAACTTCAACATTTGAGAACAGATACAGATATGAATCATATTCATGAATGCTTAAAGATAAAAATAAATTTAAACTGGCTACTGAAATTTTAAAATGGATTGACTGCTTAAAATATTTTAAAAGGAAATGAGTTCGTTTAAAAGTCAGTGGAAGTTTTTGGCTGGTGGCAAGTAAAAGAGGAATTTTATCGAATAGATTTAAACAAGCAGTTTGATATTTGGTATTTAATTTAAATTTTCAAGATTCCTTAAGGTGATTTTCTAATAGTATGGAATAGATTGCAAGTTTGAAGAAATATGACAATTTTAAGCTTTATTAACAAGATACAGAGAAAAATATCTTCCCATATAAACTCAAAAATTGAATTTTCTTACCAGTTTTTGGAGATGAGGCCATCCCGGAATATTATTATTATTGTTACTATTACTACTACTACTAGTGTTTCCTGTACATGAGGTAATTGGTACAACTTTGTTAAAATTTAAAGGCCACTAATTGGCAATGCTCCCAAAGTCATTAGTGGAAGCAGTCATTACCCTGATTTCAAAACCAGAAAAGGACCCAAACAAAAAAGAGAACTACAGGCCTATCTCCTTAATGAACACAGGTGCAAAAATCCTCAATAAGTCAGTACCAAACAGAATGAAGCAAACCATCAAGAAGATTGTACATCATGACCAAGTAGGATTCATCCCAAGGATGCAGGGATAGCTCAACATACGCAAATCAATAAATGTGATACACCACATTAAAAAAACCAAGCAAAAAATTGCACGATTATCTCACTAAGATGCAGAAAAAACATTTGACAAAATCTATTATCCATTTATATAACAAAAACACTGAAGAAAATAGAAATAGAAGGTCTTTACCTCAACCTGATAAAAGCCACGTATGACAAAACAATGGCCAACATCATCCTAAAAGGAGAGAAGCCGAAAGCTTTCCCTTGAAAATTGGAAATATGATAAGGATGTCTGCTATTACCACTTCTGTTTAATATAGTTCATAAAACATTAGCTAGAGCAATAAGACAAGGGAAAGAAATGAAAGGAAAATGATAGGAAAGGAAGAAGTTAAATTTTCCTTATTTGTGATGACATGATTCTCTATATAGAAAACCCCCAAAACTCCACCAAAAGATTCCTAGAGCTAATATCCAAATTCATTAGTGTAGCAGGATGCAAAGTCAACACTCAAAAACCAATAGTGCTCCTGTAAACCGATAAAAAACTCACTGATAGGGATTTAGAGAAAAAATACCGTGTATGATAGCATCAAGAAAATGAAATGCTTAGGAATTACCCTAATCAAGAGGAGAAAGACCTCTAAATGAGAACTATAATACCCTGAAAACAGGAGATTAAAGAGACTATCAGAATATGGAAAGATATTCCCTCTTCCTGGATAAGCAGAGTCTATATAGTCAAAATGGCAGTAATTCCAAAATTGTTATATAGATTTAATGCAATCTCGATTAAAATACCAGTAACATTCCTTACAGAACTGGAAAAAAAATCTTAAAATTTATGTGGAACCAGAAGAGATCTAGAACAGCAAAAGCAATACTAGGCAAGAAGGGCAAACCAGGGGACATCACAATCCCAAACTTCATGTTATACTTAAAAGCTACAGTGATTAAAGACAGTATGGTATCAGCAAAAAACAGACTCATGGATATGACTATGGATTGATGTAGTAGAATATAAGATACAGAAATAAATCTAGGCACACTCAGTTATGTTATTTTTAACAAAGGGACCAAATCCCTTCACTGTAGGAAAGATAGCCTCTTCAACAAATTGTGCTGGAAAAACTGGCTATCCACATGCTGAAGGATAAACCTAGAACCGTATCTCTCACAATGCACTAAACTAAAATCAAAATGCATCAAAGATCTATACCTTAGAACAGGAACACTTAATCTGCTGGAAGATAAAATAGGTAAAACTCTTCAACATACAGGTGTAGCCAAAGTCTTTCTGAACAAAACCCCAGTTAAACAAGAAATAATACCAGAAATCAACAAATGGATCCCATCAAATTACAAAGTTTCTGCACAGCAAAGGAAACCACTAACAGAGTGAAGATACAACATACAGAATGGGAAAAAAAAATTTTGCCAGCTGCTCCTCAGACAAAGGACTAATATCTAGTATATATAAAACTCAAAAAATCTTAATCCCCTTCAAATTTAAAGATCCAATTTAAAAAAATGGGCATCTGAAATGAATAGATATATCATAGATTAAGAAATGCAAATGGTCAATAAATACATGGAAAATGTTCAATTTCATGGTTCTTTGAGAAATACAAATTAAAACAACACGGAGATTTTATCTCACTCCAGAAAGAATGGTTACCATCAGGAAATCAACCAATAACAAATGCTGGCAAGGTTGTGGGGAGAAAGGAACAATTCTTCATTTTAAGCAGGACTGTAAACTCCTACAACCACCACAGAAATCGGTAAAGAGATTCCTCAAAAAACTAGAAGTAGAAATTCTATTTAACTCAGCCAATCCCCTTCTAACTTCCCAAAAGTGTTAAAGATGTCATACCACAGCGATGTATGCATACCCATATTTATAGCAGCACAATTCATAATAGCTAAATCTTGGAAATAGCCTATATGTCCATCAACAGATGAATGGATAAAAAAATGTGGTATTTGGTATTTATACACAATGGAGTACTAATTGGCCATAAAAAGGGATAAATTTGAGTCATTTGTAGGAAAATAGACGCACCTTGAGACCATAACATTCAGTGAAGTAACTCAGACACACAGTTTCTCTTATATGAAAAACTTTGTCTCTCTCTCTCTTCATACACACACACACACACACACACACACACACACACACATATGTATATGCATATACACGTATAAAAGACAGATGATAGGAGAAAAAAGAAAAAAAAAAGTATAGTAAGCCAGTGTGGATAATGTATCTAAAAGTGTACCTTGACTTAATACAACTGTTTTACATGTTCTTTGGCCTATTAATCTGGTTTTCAATTGGTATACAGAATAATTAATTTTATAAGAGCTTATAAGATAAATAAATGAATCTGATGCTGTAAAACTAAAAGTGGGGTGGAGGGAAGAGGAAAAAGAAGAAAATTCAAGTGTGTTATGTACATGTACCAATCTCCTACAATGAATGTAAACATTAGGTACTGCAAACATGAATTAATAAAAGGAAAAAAAAATAAAAAGCCGCCCAAACCTACGTTTACCATCATTTTGACAGACAGAACATTTTGAATCTGGAACACCTATATCCTTGGTTTAATCTTTCATTTTTATTTCTGTTTTTCAGTTTTCCTTTTTGTTTTATTAATTGCAAATTGCTGTCAAGAGACATGGATTTATAAACACAAAGTACTGTACAAGTTAATAGCTATGGAAGGAATGTGGAAGAATGATTTAACAAATACTTAATATAAACGGAATTTTAAGTCACTATATTTTCTTTGTAGGATAACAGCCAGCATCGAAGCTACGATGATAAGGTCATAAGGAAAATAATATTGGATTGTTCTTAGGCTTGTGCACATTTTTCAGACTGCTGTGAATCCATCTAAAGTGATTTTACATCAAAACAAAATGCAGATACTCCTTCTGAATATGGTTAGACCCAAGGAAAATGTAGCAAAAAGAGAGTAGTAATTTGGAAATGATATATTCATTCGTTCGTAAGGATTCCACAGTTTTGCCAAAAGCAAACAGCTATTTTGAAACTGCCTTCAAGGGTAACAACCAGGTGGAAAAATCCGCAGGCTTGGAGTACTTCATTAGACCTTTTATTTTAATCACCAAGTCATGCATGCGTGTGTGTGTGTGTGTGTGTGTGTGTGTGTGTGTGTGTTTAGAAAAAGGGAATGGTATTAAAGGAGGAGGATATAACACTTAGAAAGCTCAAAATTTTAACAAAAACTGATATGAAATTTGACAGATGGTTTGGTACTGGATAGTAAAACCTGAAACTAATCTTCACTTAAGAGTTTTAATGGCTGAATCCCCCTTATAAAGCCTCTTGCTCTCCTGGTAGGGTAATTTTGCGAAATTATAGATCAAGCTTTAAAGAAGAGCTTCCAGGAACTGTCTCCTTAAATCTCAGCTAAACTGAGCAAGAAGATTACATGTTATTAAGATGTAGCACAGCAGGATTTTCCCCCAGCAAAATAATGAGGTGAAAAAGGATAAATCTATAATTTTGCTCCAAGTGGTGATCCATAGAATCATAGAAGAACAATGCTTTTTTCACAGATTATCCAGACATGGTGAAATGTTCACATTCCAAGAGCTCGTTTTTGTTTCTGTGAAAAGCTCTGATCTTGACATTATGCCTCCAAAACTAGATAGCAAAAGAGAGTGATCAAATGTCTCTATGAGGTAGACTGATCTGGGGCACCCAAGAAAGACCGTAGGTATAAAAGACATTACTGATATATTTATAATTTGTTGAGGTTTCAGTTTATTGAGTATTTGTCGAGTAATTCAGTTGAGGTTTATTATATATATATAATTTACTTTCCAGATGATTTATATATAATTCTAGTTTATCAATTTTATTTCAAGGAGAAGATATCTTCTCATTTTTTCATAATTTAAGTTTCCTAAACTTTAAAAATGCATACTCTTATTAGCTCCTGTATGAATGAAAGAGTAACACAAAACTATATTTAGAGTGTATTTTCATGTTTTAATATTCCTTTTGAAAGTCAAATAAGATGTGGACTATAAAATGAAATCATAAATTTATGGACTTGAAATATTCAACAGCAGAGTATTTTATTATAAGTAGGTGAGTTAAATATATCGGCTCATTTAAAATCAGATCATTCGAACATTTATATTTTAAATACCAAAATTTATAAAAGAATCAGAAAGTTATATTTCATATTTTAAAAGAATAATTTGTTTGCTTACTCATTAGATTTATTTCTTTCTTCCCCTTTAAGAATGCTTCCAAATCACTCTTTGATGTAGATACACATATTTTAAACCAATGGCCCCATATTATGGTTTATGTCTAGATGATCCGCCAGAGTCTCATGAGGTCATAGGTGGGGCTTTTGGAAGCAATTGGATTTTGGGGACTTATGCTGACTTGCTGTTACGTGGTGGGGTCTGCTCAAAAGAGGTGGGTCAATGTGGGCATGACTTGAGTTTGGCTCCCATCCTGGCTCTTCCCTGAGCGCTCTGCTTCCTGGCTTCCATCAGGTAAGCCACTTTCCTCCTTGCTGCTTGTGCCCTGGAGTCAACCAGCTATGGACTGAAACCTCAACAAACTGTGGGCCGAAACAAACCTCTCTTCCATCAAATTTTGGGTGTTAGTATTTGACTCAGTGACAACAAAGTGACTAGGACAGATTTTGGTAATAGAAAAGTGGGGTTTTTGCTATGACTTTTACCTGACAAAGTGGTTCAGAAGCATTTGGAACTGGTTCCTGAGAGTTTGGAATGATTTCAAAATGCTAGCTGGAGAAGCAGCCCTCAAATGTAATAAGCCAAATTTAAGGAGAGATTCTGGTCAGAGCTCAGATGACCAGAATCCTAACAGTTGTGCAGGTGGTACGGGCCAAGCCCAAGAGTTTTCAGTTGGCAGTTGGGCTTCAGGCCATATGCATTATCTTCTGACAGGAAATGTCAACATTTTGCTCATGTCCTGAGTCTTTGTGGGAGGTTGTGCTTAAGGGTGGTGGAATAATTAGTCTGGTGAAGGAAATTTAAAGTCAGTCCCACTTTCAGTCTGTAGTATGGTTACTTCTTGTGGCGTTTAGTGAGCTACATCATGAGAGACAGGAGTAAAGAGCCCATTTATGAAGTTTTCAGTTTTGCCAGAAAGAAAAATCTGCAAGGATAGAGTGAGAAGAGCTTGGTTGCTGAAAAGATTAGCATTAAAAAGCATATTACTTTACAACAGGACAATAGAAAAGATGGCTTGAGGGCATTCCAGGAACCTGCAGGATCTCACTCTTCAGCAGGCTCAAAGTTGCCAAAAGGAGAAGTCTTGACACTGGGGATTTAGCTTAGTGGTAGAATGATTGCCTAGCAAGCACAAGGCCCTGAGTTCAATCTCCAGCACCCACCCACCCCCTCAAAAAGTGGAAGACTTTGCTTTGAGTGGAGAGCCCCAAAGCACCCTGGTGGGGAAGGAGAATGGAAGCCTATGGCACTGATTTCCCAGGATTCAGTTCACAGTGCTCAGCCATTCAGGCACTCAGAGGCCAGTGCTGCCACTAACCATGACGGGTCTGGCTACTGTTCTAGCTGGCAGCAGACCTTGGCATCATCTATGTGGTGCCAAATTTACAGGCATGCAGACCACAAGAGTTGTGGGGTCAGGAGGCTTCATCCAGATTTTAGAAGGAGGCATTGGAAACCAAGCAGTGGCCCACAGATTGGGCAGTATGTGAAGCTGTAAGAGTGGAGCCAAAAGTGCAATGGAGACTGCATAAAGTTGAAGAAGCCAGGATCATGGAACACTTGAGGAAAGCCAAAAAAAGAGTAAGGCTAGCCCAAGAGAGGACATTGGGGCTAAAACCACTAGGAAGGCTGTAGAGGCCAAAATGTTTGGAGTTCACATTGCATCACCACTACTTGCCCCAGGTGCTGAATGTGGAACTATAAGATTTAATGTTTTCCTTGTTGAGTTTTGTTCTTGTTTTATCTCATTGGTTTCCATTCTCTTATTTCTCCTTTTGGATGGGGATGTTCATGCCACGCCATTGTAAGTCAGCAATGTTCTTTCTTTTTGGTTTATTCAAGGACTGAAAGCTAAGAGTTTGCTTTATGTATCAGAGTAGACTTTGGACTTGGACTTTTCAGCAATGGTGAAACTGTTAAGACTTTGGCAACTGTTAGGGATGGACTAAATGCCCTTTTCATAAAGAGATGAGCATGAGTCTCTTGAGGCTCAGGGCCAAAATGCTATGGTTTATATCTAGATACCCCCTAAGAGCCTCGTGAAGTCATAGGTGGAGCTTTGATGAGGTGGTTGGACTATAGGGCTCATAGCTGTTTTGTTGTTAGGAGTTAGGGCATAGTCAGAAGGTGTGGGTCACTGTGGGCATGACCTGGGTCTATTTCCTTTCCGGGTTTGTCCCTAAATTCTCTGCTTCCCAGGAACCGTGAGGTGGGCTACTTTTCTCCATGGCAGATCCCTTCACTTTCGCCCTGGAACCAGCTGACTATGGACCAAAACCTCTACTGTGAACCAAAATAACCTCTTTTCTTTTAAATTGTGGGTGTTGGGTATTTGTTTCAACCACAAGACAGTGACTAAGCCACCGCCAGTTATTTTTTTTTAGAACTAAACACAAATAAAGTTGAACTCACATATATATTCATGCACAGAATAGTATAAACTTCACATTTTCTTATTTTCAATTAAATTATTTTCTATTGCTGTTGCTATTAATTCCTAAAAATATGCTATAGACATAACATCTGTTCTACTCTCTTGAATGGCTTCTAATTCTTCATAGGTGGCTATGAATGCATTAAAAACTATTTTAACATATATTTCATAAATTAAAGTTATACATCCCCCAAAATTGTATAATGTGTTCCAGCAGGGGTAAGGGTAGTGGTAAACTATTGCATTGAAATACTTTTTTCCAGTAGGAATTGAGAAAACTCAAGAGTGAAATCAATTGATTATTCAGAAGGTTAAAGTATGGTGATTTATGCAAATATGTATTTTTAAATATTTCTATGACATGCAGGAGTAATTCATAAATTTATTGCAAACTAAAACGTTTATCATTCACTTGAGAACATTTCTATGCATAAATCTCTTTAACAGGAAAATATATGATAGTTTTTACTATATTATGACAATATTTACATTGACATAAAAAGTGCTATATTAAAATTGGAAAAAACATATAACAATAATTTGGCCAAATTTATACTCAAAATACTAAAAGTGATTGTAGGTAGTAAAAAATTATAATGTGTCTATTATTCATGAAAATAAATATACTATAGTTGAAGTTGAACTCCTGAAGCTTTAACTATTCTGAATGATAAAAAAAAGAGATAATAAGGATAGTTTGTTATTTGTATCATTATTTTCTCTACAAAAATAATAAAATTACTGTATGCAAAGTGGATGCTTACTATATATAAAGTGCGATGCCACCATGGAAAAATATGTTGTGTATCAAAAGTATTGAAGTTATTCAGCATTAACACAGTGTGTGCTAAATAAGGTTTAAATTTTCGGACTCACCAGAATGCATTCCCTAAAAAATGTCATTAGCATCAGGTTTTAGTCATGCTTGCAGGAAGTCTTAATGATCATATCAAGAAAACATTCTCTTTCAATTACATGGTGAAATCTGGATTCATAATTTTGGAATATTAAACAGATATACCTTTAACTATAAATGAATTATAGTCATGTGTGAATTATAATCTGTGTCTCCTTTAACTTGCCTTTATTCAGATATCAGAATGACAGTACCGATTATTTAAATACAGAATGGAATCACGTAACTACTGATTTGATGTCTATGCATTTCAGTGTGAGCAAAAAATGTATCCCAAAAGAGTTGTCAGACAGCTGGTTGCTCTAAAAATAATGAGGTGATGTTATTTTCTGAAAATCAATTACAGTTCAAAAACTAAAGAATCACATGTCTTTTTTCCTCATAATACCAAAACATAACACTCAACTGTGACAGGAGAGGGCATGGTTCTATTTCATTACAGGTATGATATTTGTCAAGGTTCCTATTGTAAAGTACAAACAGGTTCTTCTTCCCAACCTTCAGTATTTGACAGACAAATGTTAAAATTACAGAAAAAAGTCTATGTTTCAAATTCTGTCAAGATTATTGTACTAGGTAAAACCAGTCTCACTAGGTTCCTTGTACGAAAAAGAAAACTCTACTAGGAAGTTGCTGTTCTCAAATTCGTCCAAGTTCTTCAAAGATGCTACTTATATTGAATCATTTGGCATTATAAATGTGGCCAAGTAGAGGCGTTTATTGTTACTATGAGAACTTGGCTTCGAAAGTATGAATTCAATATTGAAGAATTAAAAGTAATCCATGTAGATACACTTAGCTATTAATTAAAATAACTTTTGGCATAAAAATAACCTTTTTAATTCATTGTTTTTAAAATTATTAATTATTATTGCTTACTGCTAGTGAATAATTGCATTTCCTTGGTTGGTATCCACAATGCAGGACTGACCTGGCCTAAGATGATTTATTTCTGCAGCTAAAAACATATGGAGGACAAAGGTACTGATGAATTTAATTTCTTTTTGTAAAAACCTGCAAAATATGCTTTATGATTAAAGCCCTTTGCAGAGCAGTGACAATTCTAGTTCTTAAGAGATGCTTCTATTAATACATTTGTGATTCTTCAAGATATCCTTTTGGGAATCTCAGGTGATATGACAAGAAAATATTTTGACCTGAATTGGTCTACAGTCTACTTCAATTAGCTAAGAATTGGAATAAAGAACAATATACAGAATAGAGAGGCAATCTATATATTTAAGGATGGAATGAAAAGATATATAATTAATAAGAAGAGAAATTTAACTGTCTGGAATATGATTGAAAAAAATGTAGGCAAAAGACATGTGACCATCATAAATGAATCAAAATCCTCAAGAATAATCTATTGAATTTAGGAGGTTGGTTGGGGAACGGAACAGTATTTCACTATTAAAAAAACAAAATATTGCTTATGTTAGGTGGCTTAGAGCAAATTCACCTTGATGAGAACAAAAAGTATACCAAATAAATATGAAAATGGAATTTTAAAATTAGGGCTAAGTTATACAATGATAGAAACATTAAAGCTATTTGTCATGGTTAATCTTGATCGCACTTGTGATTGGCTTAAGAGGAACTCAATAGATTAGTAAAGCATCCTTCTGGGTTTGTCCTCAGGATATTACCAGAGAGTGTGGCTTATGCTAAGCCAACGTGATGATGATAAATGTCATCTCATTCTTGGCACCCAGTGTTTTAGCTATGTGTATGAAATAGTGAATGTCTCCATGAAAATGAGTAGAGGGATATATTAGTTTTTCATTTATCAAAATATTTGAGACTATGATGTAGAAAAGAAATAATTTAAACATCAAATTGTGTCCTATGACCCAAAGTCAAATAAGTACAATCTTTTATTATAAGTCTTACAACTCCACTTGACACACAGTAGGCTCAGTTAGTGTTTGCTGAATATTTTTTAAAATGTCTCCATTATCCAAAATGTCACAGTCTTTATATCAGCTTGTTCACTGCTAAAATACCAATTTTGAATACAAGTCATTTTCTCAGGGAGTGAAGAGACTATAATTTTATTCATGGAATTCATAACAAGCTAAAATAGCATTCTAATACCTCAGTGTTGATTTTCAATCAAGATGACTGTCTCAGTTACTTTTCCCTCATTGCTGAGACAAAATACCTGACAGTCAAAGTGAAAGGGAGGAAAGGTTTATTTAGCTCACAGTTCATAGAGGTTGCAGTCCACAATCAGCTGGGTGTGAGGCAGGACGGCATGGCAGACAGGCAGAAGGCAGCCAGGTAAGCAAGGGGGTCAGCCGGGGTAGGCAGCTCTCTTTCTGTCCCTTCTACCTTATCCACACTGCTGGGGATCAGGGCGGTGCCAAACCAATCAGTGGATTGATTTAGTAATCAAACGCCCCTAATCCCAGCACCACACACTCTTGATTCAGCCACCTCTGAAAAAGCCCTAACTATGACTGTGTGAGGCTTTGGGGGGAAATCTGGGCACAAACATAACAGTGACTTTATGTATTTTTGACTAACCTGAAATAAATTTTACCATTTATTAAATAATAATGAAAAATACTGGTTACTCTTCTAATTGCCGTCTACACAGATCTTATCAATTCCGTGAGAGAGTTGTTATTCTCTGTACTGAGGATGAGTAAAACTGAGACTCAAGCATGTTAAGTAACTTGTAAAAAATTTTAGAACAAGTTAGCTTCTCCAGACTAGTACAGTTAGAAAATATGGAGCTGAGGAAGTCACTCTCTTTCCTCCATTTAATGTAAACAGTACCCTGTGGTTGTTCTTGCTTCCATTATCCTAAGAGGGACAGAAAATAAAATAACAAAAGCCCATCTGTGATGTGCAAGAGCACTTGCATATTAGCTATTAGCTCTCCAAGCCTGACCTTTCATTCACCTCTATCCTGCTCTAACCTCATTACAAGTTCATAACCGTGTACTAAATGTCATAAATAAATTAAGATCAGAGTGAAGTCTGGGACAAGCATGTCTGTTGAGAGCCCCTAAGGTGACTCAGCACCCTGCCAATCATTCCTGTCAATCACACCTAGTGATTCGGTGGGAGGCACCTAACCAGAGGTACCTGGCCTTTAAATTAAAACAAACAAACAAACTGATTTATCCATGCTTTTTGTTGCCCTGTTGTGGATGTACTGCTATTTTTGTGTGCAGTGCTTTTCTATTACCTGTGGACCTTTCTCATTCTGTGCTATATCTTTCGTTGGTACCAAATTGACCTGAGCACAGCTTCCCATGGTCTTCAATAAATGTAGCTGCTTACCACTTACTACTGTGTTTACAACTGACAATTCTTTTCTAATTGTCCATGCGATGAAGTGGGACGCCCCGCGGTCGCTTCACTTGGGTGCGAGAAGAGATGCCACACACTGAATAAAAGCTAATTAGAGTCTATTTATTTAGCTAGTGGCTGAGAGTGGCTCCTGCTTAAGAATTCTCAGCAAAGAAGCAAATTTAGGGCAGGGTTTTAAAAGGCAAAGCCAACAATTACATCACACAAATGGAATTCCTTGAAGTTATTACAACAAGCAGGTATTTGCAACAGTTATAGATGAATTTTTAATCATATGTCACGTTATCTCAGCTATGTTTGGCTAGTGGCATTCTCAGGCAGTTAACTTACTTTTCAGGGATGTGTGTTGGGTCAGTTTAGTTAATCTCATTGTTTAATTTTACCTTTCTTATAAGTGCGGGCTCAAAGGTCAGCCCTCTTTAGCATAGCCCCCACTGCTTGTCATGACAACATAAAGCCTGTCAGTCTGTAGTTGTCTGTGACTTTCTGAATTTATGGTGGGGGGTCTTGTCACATTCCTCCCTTTCAGTAACTGATAACATCACCACTAGGACTCATCAAGCAGTGCTCCATAACGGTGGAGTAGTAACAGCTGTTTGATTGTCTTTTCTTTTACCAATTAATCTATTAAGTTTTTTTTTAATAGCATTGCAGATAAGCAGAACTATACAGATAGCAAGTAAAATACCATCACCAGTGTGGCTATCAGCTCTAAGATTGCAACAAACCACCTAAGACATGGCGAGAGACGAAAACAAGGGCTTGGACTGTCGGCCATCTCTCTCATACTGGCAGTTACTGGTTCCAACTTTATGGGTTTGTTGTAAACCAGAAAGCACAGAGGGTGGTGGTCAGGGAGAGCACAGGATGTATGGAGGAGAATTTCCTGGCAACAGGCAGATAAGCAAGAACAAATAACTCTTTTCTAATTAGGAGATGCTTGGGGTCTTTTAAAGTTCAGGGCTGACTCAAAATTGAGTCAGATTTTAAAATGGCAGAAATCTAGTCATTTCAAAGAGCATGGGCTATTATTGGCCCAACTCATAGCAGTAAGATGACATTTGAATTTGTCTATGTGACTAAAGCCTGAGTTAATAAATATGTTACTTTTCATACATAAATTATTTATTTAAAAATAACTCATTACAAATAAAAAGCCAAGGTGGGCATGATGCTGCACATCTGTAATTCTCGCACTTGGGAGGTTGAGGCAGGAGGATCTCTTTGAGTCTGAGACCAGCTTGGGCTACACAGTGAGTTCAAGGCCAGCCTGGACTACAGAGCAAAATCCCATCTCAATAAACAAAACAAAACAAAAAACAAAACACAAAACCAAAAACAAAAAACCCCAAACAAACAAAAAAATAAAAAGCTAGACTGATTACATACTTAAAAGAGAATACCATCTGAAAATCCTGAGCTAAAACAACTTTTATATTCCTATGCTCTTTGAAAACTTCTATTAAACATACTGTTTAAATTATGTAAGGCCTAGAGTGAAGCAGGATGTTGAGGAAATAATAGCTTAAAACCTTTGCCACTAATTCTCAAGATAGCCAGATCTGCAGACTTTCAAGCATTAGAAGGGAGCCCCACTATGGGACTTGGATAAAATGGTGAATAAGTGAAATACAGTAATAGTGGTAGCTACAATGAGATGCAAAACCATCTCTTAACTGAGAGAAAGAATCCGTGGGGGCTGGTTTCAGTGCTCAGTAATTAACCTGCTGGGAAACCAGTGTCTGGAGACTGAGATATTCCCTGGGAGGACCGCCTGATCCTGGTGACTCGGGGATGAAGACAGAAAGAAACTCAGGATTGTGGTGAGGCTAGAAGCACTGAGTGCAGGGGCTGGAAGAGATGGACGAGAGGGTCTAGGCTCGGGGTTTGCTCTCCTCGAGAGCACCAGGCACTGAGTGAACCATGAACAAGAGAGAGACTCAGACTGACACACCCCCAATCACTGGCGGTGGTAAGAAAGACTCCGTGGTCCATCTTCAGTCTCATCTGCACCAGGCACCTTGGAAAATCCAAATCAGAGAGACACTGGGGGGACCGAAGCAGCTGAGGTCGAGGAGAACTGGGGTCAGAGGCAGACCATAGGATCTGCAAGGTCTGTATGTTCCGCTGCCTTTGTGAGCTCAGAAACCACTGAAATGGTGAGCTGGAGGGGGCCCAGGTGAGCTGCAGCCAGCTAGAAGCCAAAAGGCCACAACGAGTGAGAGAATAACCAGATGGATCTTGGTGCAGAGGCCACAGCAGATGTGGGAGCCTGAGAGACGGAGGCTGAGATCTAGTAAACAGAACAGCACAAGGGATCCCACAGACTCCCAGGGAACACTAGAAGCTCCTGAACATGGCAGTATAAAGATAGCATCATGGATACCCTGCTCTGGGAGATTCATTCTAACTGACAGCTGTCCTTTTCTACTTTGATTTTTTTTCTTTCCTTTTCTGTTTTGCTTATTTATTTGCTTGTTTGATGAAGTTTGATGTTTTATTTTTATTAACTGGTTTCATTTTGTCAGGTTTGTATGACACATATTTCGATCACTGTCACCACCGCCATCACCAGCCTTACTGTGTTCTCCCCTCAGTTTCACATTTTTTGGACGAGAGTTTGTTTTTTACATATATTTATATGTGGGTAGATCTGTGTGTACTAATTTTTTTTTCAGTGCTAAATGCTCTATGTTGTTTTATCATATATTCCCACAACAATATTTCCTGGAAAGGCAGGACAAGTATAGTAAATATGGCCATATTATAAAAAAGCAATATATAGATTTAATCCAATTTCCCCTCAAAAAATCAAAAGTATTCTTCACAAAACTAGAAAACATAATCCTAACATTAAATGGAACCAGAAGAGAGTAAAGATTGCCAAAGCAATCATGAGCTACAAGAGAAAAGCAGGAGGCGTTGTAATCCAGGACTTCAAGTTATATTACAAAGCTGTAATAATAATACCAGCAAGGTACTGGCACAAAAATAGACACTTCGACCAATGCAATAGAATAGAAAATGCAGAAACAACAGCAATCACCTTCAGCCATCTGATTTTTGACAAAGTGGCCAATAACAAATGTTAGAGAAAAGACAGCTTCTTTAGCAAGTGGTACTGGAAAAACTGGTTAGCCACATGCAAAAGAATGAATCAAGGTCTGTATTACTTACTCTGTATTAAAATCAAAATCGCGATGGGTTGAATACCTAGATATACAAACAGAAGCACTGAATCTACTGGAAGACAAAATAGGTAAAATTCTTGAAGATACAGTATGGACATAAGAAACGAACAGAACTGTAATTATGCAAGATATAATAATGAGAATGTACAAATAAGATTATATGAAATTAAAAGCTTCTGTACAGCAAATAAAAAAAATCAACAAATTGAAAAGGTAGCCTACAGAATGGGAAAACAATTATAGCTATTCCTCAAACCAGTGACTTACATCTAGAATATATAAATAACTTCAACAATTAGGCCTCCAAAATTAAAAGGCTCAATCAAAAAGTGGGCAGTTAAAATGTATAGGACCTTCTCAGAAAAAATACAAATGACCAATGTATACATGAAAAAAATGTTCAGCATCATTGGTTATTGAGGAAATGTAAATCAGAACAACACTGAGATTCTGTTTGACTTTAGTAAGAATGGCTACCAGTAAGGATTTGGGGGTGACAGGAGGGGAGGGAAGGAAAGAGAAAGAGGAAGTAAAACATATCAAAATGTGATGTGTGTATGTACCAATTGCTCATGATGTATGTATTTAATATGTATCACAAACATATACTTAAAACAAAACAAAACAAAACAAACAACAAACAAACAAACACGAGAGAGGTTTGGTACAAAAAGGATCACTTCCACAGTGTTGATGGGAAAGTAAACTAGTACAACCATTACCGAAATCCGTATGGAGATTCCTTAAAAAGCTAAAAATATATGTTTCTCTGGTGTGAGAAACTGAAAGTGTAAATAAAGACTAAAATGTATTATATTGGGAAAGGGAAGAAAATGTCCAAATGGGAAAGGGAACAAGGGAGGGAGAGGGCGAAAGGAACAGAGGACAAGAGAAATAAGAAATGGAAGAAAAAAATGGGAAGAAACCTTTTGTAAATAAGGAGGGAGGAGGGGTGAAGGGCGGAGGGGAATGGGGTGAAAAGGAGCAAATCCTTTTGTACAGGTACAAGTACAAATCCCCTATGATGAATGTTATCGCTATGTACATCTAAAATGTACCATTAAAAAAAAAAAAAGAGCCACAGAACAACTACAGAACAACACTTCAGAGTTTCCAGGGTTCCCTTGTCACACTGACTGGGAGTGACAGACTCAGGAGTCTGCACAGAGAGCGTGTGGGACAGATATAGACCTCTTGCGAATTTCAAACTCAGGCTGGGAAGGACACGGGGCTGGGAAGTGCAGTTTTCAGAGGCAGCTGGATCTGGAAGTGCTGGCAGCAAGTCTCGCAGTCTGCGTGAATCCCCAGCCTGCTGCCTGCATCCCGCAGAAACCCCGTGGTCTGATTGCATTCTCCATCTACCAAGTGAGCAAGGACATGCCTCAGCTTAGACGGGTGTCACAGTCTGGGGTATATAGACAGAGGAGCCTCTGGAGCATGGAGTCACCTCACAAACCCATAGGCTATAAAGACTAGGCAGAGAAAATAATGATTTTCAGAATTCTAAGATTACAGAAAAAGCACTCATTCCAAAAAAAAAAAAAAAAAAGCTAAAAATAGAAATTCCATTTGACCCAGCTATAACTCTTCTAAGTACTTTCCCAAAAGAGTTAGTCATCATGTTACACTGATACATGCATGATTTCGCAGAACAATTCACAGTAGCTAAATTGTTGAAGTGGCCTCTATGTCCACCAACAGATAAGTGGATAAAGAAAACTTAGTATATGTACACAATTGAGTAGTAGTCACAAAGAATAAATTTGAGTCATTTGTAGGAAAATGGGTTGATCTTGAGACCATAATTCTAAGTGAAATAAATCAGATACAGATGCTTAAATATTGCAGATATCTCTTATACTAGAAACCCAAATATAAGTAGTTTAAAGAGAAGAAAAAAGAGAGAGATAGGAAAGAGTAAAGCAGACTTTGTCAAACAAGGAAGGAATCTGGTGAAAGGGAAAGGATGAGGGGAGGGGATGGAAAGGGGAGTAAAAAATAATCAAAAGTGATACACATAGTATCAGTTTCCCAAGATGAATGTAATACTTATGTATTGCAACCATATCCTAGTAATTAAAATTAAAAAGAGACTTTGCCTACCTTTTGTACACATCCTAAAACTTTACGTGAGGCTGAACTTAAAAGTGGTAGACTAATTATTTGTAAAAGGAAATTTCAGAGGATGCCAGTGCATATAGTGTGGCATGGAACTACTGGCTGCATTTAGCCAGATCTGCAGTAAGAATCAGAAGAAAATCAAAGTTAAATAATTTTAAAGATTTGCAGCTTGGCTAAGAAGGAAGCTCCTTGAAAATTGGAAACAATGCTAGCATGGTTACTGAAAAAAATTAGCATTTAAAAAGGCAATGAACACTCCTACATTGTTGGTGGAAATGTAAATCAGCACAACCGTTATGGAAATCCATGTGGAGATTTCTCGAAGAACTAAAATTAGAAATTCCATAGGACCTAGCTATCCCCCTTCTAGATACAGTATCTTCCCTAAGGAGCTAAAGACATCATACTACATTGATACATGCATCCCAGTGTTCATAGCATCACAATTCATAAGAGCAAAATCATGGAAACAGCCTGTACATCCATCGACAGATGATTGGATGAAAAATGTGGTAGCTATCTATAAGGGAATACTACTTGGCTGTAAGAAAGACAAATTTGAGACATCTGTAAGAAAATGGATGCCCTCAGAAAATATAATTTTGAGTGAAATAAATCAGACACACAAACTTCAATACTATATGGCTCTCTCATCTCAGGAAGGCAAAGTACAAACTAAGAGAAAAATAAAGGAAGAATAGCAGGCAATGAAGGGATGGAGCTCTAGCAGATAGGAAGAAGTTCAGGGGACCAAAGGTGAGGGGTGAAGGGGAGGGGATGGGCAAAAGCAGAGTGAAGATATACCATGTATAAGGTCCTAATAATCTCAGTGAATGTAGACGTTTTATGCCATAAATATGAACTAAGGATCAGTAATATCAACAGGAATGAAAAGGGAGAAATGGGAAGCAGAGTAGGAGGGAGGGAGAGGAAGCAAGGGGATTAAAAAAAGAAACAAGCTGTATTATGTGCATATACCAATTCTCCCCTGATGATTTTAAAATGTGTGTACTGCAAACATGTACTAATATAATAAAAGAAAAAAAAAAAAACAATTACTTTACATCAGAACAATATGAAAGATGACTTGAGGACAAGTCAGGAAATGGCAGAGTAGAAGTACTGGGAATCAATTCCGCCAGCCAGACTGCCTCTAAAATGCTGCGCCCTTCCTCGGGGCCTTGAATCCTCTCCCAAGAAGCCATGCGTGCTAGAACTCGGATATAAGAGTTGCCATAGCTCCGGAGCAGTCCAGCTTCCCTTTTTAAAACACCCTCATACTGGAATTTTGTCCTGTGAGTTTCTCCTTCTGTTTTTCTTCTTCTATGTCACTTTCACTACTCAGTTGAGTGTGCTTACTTTCTTCTGATGCACATGCAGGAACTTCCCTCCCTTGCTGCTGCCACCTGATGTGCCCTGCATGTCTATTTTAATGTTTTTTCTACAGTATTGGTCACTACACACCTGACTATGTATTTATTCATTTATAGTTTTATTTACTGTCTTTTTTTACTTTCTATAGAATATAATCTCTCTGAAGGAAGAATTTTCGTGTGTATCTTCTTAACTGTATCCAACAGTGTATAGTGCAAGTAAGCAGTAAATATTTAAAGAATGAATGAGTAAACTAGTGTTCACCTGGGACCCAGATCTGAGTGCTGAGAAAACTGAGTCCTGGGAGCTGTGCAAGTGGGCAGCATCTGTGAGCATGACACTTTGGGCAGAGAAGAGACCAAGTGAGACTGGAGTAAGTACAGTACTTGGCCATTCCTTCCCCCGAACCAGGAGAGTCATGCCCATGGGCTATCCTGCACACTTCCCACTGTCCCTGAACAGGTAACTGCACAGCAGCCCCCACAACACACAGTAAGGGCCTGCTGAACCTGGTGAGATCCAGGACTCACTTAAGACACCAAGTTCTTAAGTTATAGATTGACACAATGGGGAGAGTGAAGGAGGAAGGAGGGCAAGTTCAGAGACAGAGAGAGGCACCCTGGCTAGGAATGTTCAGTGATACTCTAGGAGGAAAAGCATGGAAGCAGCCGTGAGATTTGCTGCATAGGGAAAGGACTGGAGATCGAGAGGCTTGAGAGGCTTGGTGGATGTTGGTGGAAAACTGCATGTTGGACCAATTACCCTGCCACATCCTTTCCCAAAATTAACTGATCTGGATTGATTTTGCAATAGACAAAGGCCCACAGTTAGCTGCACTCAAAGTGTGGCTTGCAGCTGGGAGGCGGCTCCAGAGGGCCACCTGCTTTGACAAACCTCCATTCTCACAGGTATGCATTTAAGAATATCATGGGAAGGGGCAAAGTGGAAACCTGCAGTTTAACTTTGACTACAATGTATTTGGGACTGTGAGGATGCTTTGATTTTGTGCTTTTGCAGTTGTGTTTCCTTTTTAAATTTTTGATCATTCCTTTAATTCATTTTTCTGTTTTTCTTCTCTCTTTCTTTTCTCTTATTCCTTTATCCTCCCTCTCTTCCTTTCCTCTCATCTGCATATATATTATATGTACAAAGGAGAATAAGCATTTACCAGTGCTTTAATAATTCATACCCTTCTTGACAACTTAGTGTGACCTTACCAAAATTGTCCATCGAGAATATAAAAATGAGTAAAGTACCAAAATATTAAACAGTTCCAACATTCTCACAGCTTCACTCACTCTCCAATTATACTCCCTTTCCTCTGCATCCCTTCTCCCATTCAAACAAATATTCTCTTAAACCCCTCAACACTAACCCTTTACTAAAACTATAAAAATAACTCCAGTAGAGACTGAGTTCCTGTTTGTTTTCATCCCACTGATATTTTTTGTCTCTCTTTTTTCCTTACCGACTCACTCCATTCCATTTTCTCTTTGTTTTTCTTCCCCATCCTAGACATTCAAGCCCATCCATTAATAGCAGTATAGTGCAGTTTATGTGCAGCATTGATTAAAGTGTGAAATTTAAAAAAAAAGTTTTAATGTTCATGACTAATACATGGTTGGGTCTGTAGACATTGATATGAATGGTAGGGACTCTATCTTTGCAACACAACAACCAAGTCCAATCCAAATAAAATGAGTACATCAAAGAGGTAGAACAAGAGAAAAACACACAAAGCCAAGATTACATCACAGGAAAGCAGATACTGACTAAAGAGATCTCCATAGTAACAACAAAATATTTGCAGTCCAATTGATCTTTGACCTTCAGTACACCCAGAGAAATAGAAGCATAATTCATTTATTTATTTTATAAGACCTTATAAAATCAATTATTGTATATACAGTTTGAAAACAGGACCAATAGGGCAAAGAACGTATAAAGCATGTAATGAATCTGGTGTTGGAAAAATAAAAAGGGGGCTGAGAGAAGGGGGAAAATTGAAATGTGTTATGTACTTGTCTCAAGTTTCTACTGTTAATGTAATCATTATGTACTGCTAACATATACTATTAAAAGTTTAAAAAAAAAAAAGAATAGAAGCATGAATAAGCAGGGCAATAAAATACCTCCAAAATTCCTAACTCTCTGAAAGCTGATTTAAGGGGCATCAATTGGGAGGAAATAAAAAACAAATTGAAGGAAATATATCAAATGATAAAAGAAGAAGCAAAACCAGATAAGTAAGGTGCTTGAAAAGCTCAAAGATAGTATAACTATATAGATAAAGGACTAAAATGATCAACAATTTAGCAAACGGAATTCATGAAAAGTTACCAAAAAGTGGTACAGTACATCAAAAAATTCTGATAGAATGCACAGTAGAAGTGACCAATTTGAGGAGTATCAGAACTAGAAGATAGATTTGATGCAGGTGACCATACATACACAGACATAACATAAAATCAACTAAAATTCATGGGGAAAGAATCCAGCAGTTGCAAAATGATGTAAATAAAACCAACCTAAGAGTAAACAGAGTCAGAGAAACGTCATAAGATGCCATGAATGGCATAAAAACTTTCTTTACAGAAGTAGCCATAGAAAACCTTCCAAGTATGGAAAAAAAATGAACATACAGGTAGGTGAGGCATATAGAATCTTAAATAGCGATGAATAGAAAAGAAATTCTTCACAGCACATCATAGTCGAAACTCCAGAAGTTTTACTTAATGACAGAATCTTAAAAGCTGTTGGTTGAAAGTGATAAAATATGTATACATGTAAACCAAAGAAAATTCCAGTGGATTTCACAACACAAAATTTAAAGGGCATTGGAGCTTGGCGTGAAGTGCTTCAAGGCCTAAAATAAAAGCATTTGCAACCTAGGCTAATATATCCTGCTAAACTATCTTTCACAATTAATGGAGAAATAAGTATTTTCTTCACAAAACTCTTTAATCAATATGTGACAATCAACCTAACACACCGAAAAATTCTAAAAGATATCCTAGACAGAGATAATGAAACTGGCATTCTAAAAAGTCTAATGGAATGAATACATCAAGGAGAGTGAATAGTGAAGGGAACAATTAAACAGGAAGGGATGATAATCAAAAATATGGGGAAGATGGTGGAGTAGTGAGGAGCAGAGAAAGAGCCTCTCTGAGATTTGTTGTCCAGAAGCTGGAATATAGCAGTGTGAGGAAGAGAAGAAGGAGGAAAGAGGGTTCCCAGGAGTCAGGAAGAATCTGAAGTGAGAATCGAAGCCCATGGAGTGAGTAAAAAGAGAGACCTCAGTGCAGAAGCAGGAGGTGGCAGACAGGACTCTCTCCCTGAGCCTTGGCTCACGGTGTGGCAGAGACAGTGACTACTGGCGACCCCAGAGGCCTTCACGGAAAGACACACAAGTGGAATGGAATGGTGGACATGATAGACTGCATTGGCTGGTGAGTTATTTGGGTTCAGATGTACCCCAGAAGAGGGCAATTGGTCAGAGGGGAGCTGAGATCTCAGAGAAGCTGTGAGTGGCTCTGTGTCAGGGCAAGGTGAAGCCAAGTTCAAGTTCAAGTTGCCAGGAGGTTAATGAGCCAAGTTCAAGATATCAGGCAAGGCAAGTAATTAAACAGAGGGGGGAAAAGGGAATCAATGACAGGAAAATAACATGACAAGGATAACTCAATATGTATCATTTATAAGCATCAATGTAAATGGTTTCAATTCACCAATCAAAAGAAACAGATTGGCAGAATAGATCAAGAAGCAAGATCCAACAATATGCTACATACAAGAAACACATTAATTCAAAAAGAAATTCATAGATTGAAAGTCGAAGGATGGAAAACAATACTTCATGTGACAGGAACACAGAAAAAAGTAGGGGTAGCTATTCTATTTTCAGACAATGTGGATTTCAAGCCAAGACTGATTAGGAGAGACAAAGAAGGTCACTACATCCTTGTAAAGGGAACAATCTAAGAAAAAGAGATAATAATCATTAATATATATGCAACAAATACTAGCACACACAACTATATACAACAAATATTGATGGACATGAAAAGCCAAATAAGCACTAACACATTTGTAATGGGGGACTTCAATACCCCATTGTCACAAATAGGCAGATCAACTAGACAAAAAAATCACTAGGGAAATACCAGAATTAAACCAAACTTTTGAACAAATGGACTTAGTAGATGTCTAAAGCGTGTTCCACCCTGCAACATCAGAATACACATTCTTCTCCACTGCACATGGGACTTTCTCCAAAATACACTGCATACTAGCTCACAGAACATGCTTACATAAACGCAAAGGAATTCAAATCATCCTGTGCATACGATTAGACCACACTGCAATGAAATTAGAAATAAATAGCAAAAGAGACCATAAAAACTTCATAAACACACAGAAATTAAATAACATCCTCTTGAACAACAGATGGGTCACAGATGGAATTAAAGAAGAAATTAGACAGTTTCTACAATTGAACAATAATATCAATACAATATGCCAAAATTTATGGGATGCAATGAAAACAGTCCATTGAGGGAAATTTTTAGTGGTAAACTCCCATATCAGAAAAACAGAGCAAGCTCAAATAAGCAAACTGTAGTAGGAACTTTTCTAGAGTCAATGGTTTGCAAGACAGCAGATTTAATACAGGGCAAGTCCAAGTTATAGCATTCACAAACACAAGCCAAATGCAGGAAGAGGGCAGAACATCTCCCTGTGTACTGGAGACCCAAAAGATCCAATTAAGGGCTGGAAGGCCACAGCAGTGTCCCATGTACATCTGTGCATGCACCAAAAAGCTGAAGAAATCTATACTGGCACCAGGATGTGATGCGTGCAGCAGAGATGAAGACCAGAGCTCACCTGAAGTGAACAGCAGTCATCCTTGATGACAGAAAGGCCCTGAGCTCTTTCTGCGATGAGAACAACTGAGTTTTCTTCAGGATAACCAGCTGCAACAGATCTTCTCCTGGGATACAGTCAGCCCCTATCTTCTGCTCCCATTCTCTTTTATGTATGCGTTGGCAACAATCCTCAGGTGGATCTACAGCTAGAACAACATCTACTCAGTCCAGCTGGGTATTCCTACTCAAGTTGACTATATCAGTCTGCCAAACAAACTAATGCTGAATCTCAAGCGTCTACAAAAAGAACAGTAAGGCAAGCACAAAGCTTGTATGAGGGAGGACATTATAAAGATAAGAGCCAAAATTAAGGCAATTGAGACAAAGAAAACAATACAAAGAATCAATGAATTGAAGAGTTGGTTCTTTGAAAGAGTAAATAAAATTGACAAGCCCTTAGCCAACCTCAGGGAAAAAAGGAAAGAAAAAAAACTCAGATCCATGCAATTAAGTATGTAAAGGGTGAAATGACAACAGATCCTGCAGAAATCCAGAGTATCATCAATACCTACCTCAAGAACCTTTATTCTAACAAGATGGAAAACACAGAAGAAACAGATTCTTAGATACATACGACTACAAAACTGGATCAAGAAGATGCAAAAATTCTAAATAACCCAATATAAGCCACTGAAATTGAAGATGTAATTAAAATCCTACCAACAAAGGAAAGCCCAGGTCATGACTGATTTACTACTGAATTCTGCAAGAAATTTAGAGAAGATATAATGCTGCTACTCCTCAAACTCTTTAATGAAATTGAAAGGGAAGCAATTACTCCAAACTAATTCCTGGAAGCAATCATTACCCTGATACCAAAACCAGAGAAAGAACCAACCAAAAAAAAAAAAAAAAAAAAGAACTACTGGCCAATCTCTTTAATGAACATAGATGCAAAAAACCTCAATAAGATACTGCCAAACAGTATGCAACAAATCATCAAAAAGATTATACACTATGACCAAGCTGGATTCATCACAGAGATGCAAGAATAGTTCAACTTATTCAAATCAATAAATGTAATACACCATATTAATAGAGCCAAGGACAAAACCCATACAATCATCTCAATAGATCCAGAAAAAGCATTTGATAAAGTCCAACACCCATTCATGATAAGAACCCTGCAGAAAATTTGCATCTGTGTTCTTTATCTCAATCTCATAAAAGCCATCTATGACAGACCAATGGTCAACATCATACTAAACAGACAAAAATTGAAACTTTCACTCTAAAATTTGGAACAAGTCAAGGATATCTACTATCACCACTCAATATAGTTCAGGAAATATTAGCTAAAGCAATTAGACAAGACAAAGAGAAATAAATAAAAGGAATAAAGTAGGAAAAGAAGAAGCTGAAATATCATCATTTGCAGATGATATGATACTGTACATAGAAGAGCCCAAAAACTCCACTAAAAGACTTCCAGATTTAATAACCAAATTCAGCAGCATAGCTGGATATGAAGTCAACAACCAAAAATCAGTAGTATTCCTGTACACAAATAAACTCAGTGAGAGAGAAATTGGGGAAACAGTACCTTTCACCATAGCAACCAAATAAATGAAGTACCTAGGAATCAGTCTAACAAAGGAAGTAAAAGACCTATACATTGGAAACTACAGTACTCTGAAAAGGGAGATTAAACAAGACATTGGAAAATGGAAAGATATCCCTCATTTTTAGGTAGGAAGAACCAATAAGTGAAAATGGCCATACTCCCAAAATTGTTGTAAGGATTTAATGCAATAGCAATAAAAAATACCAATAGCATACCTCACAGAAATACAGAAAACAACTCTAAAATTCATTTGGAACTAGGAGGAGCCTAGAATATCAAATGCAATTCTGGGCAACAAAAGCAAAGCAGTAGACATCACAATCCCTAACTTGAAATTATATTAAAAACCTACTATGGTAAAAACTGCATGGTACTGGTGGGAAAAAAAAAAAAAAGACAAAAAGCCCTGAACATCAGTGGAACAGATTAGAAGATACAGAAACGAGTCCAAATACTCTCAGTCACCTTATCTTTGACAAAGGGGCCAAACACCCTTGCTGGAAGAATGACAGCCTCTTTAATAAATTGTGCTGGAAAAACTGGTTTTTCACATGTTGAAGATTAAAACTAAACTGTATCTTTCACCTTGAACTAAACTAAAATCAAACCACATAAAAGATCTAAATATTAAAGCAGAAACACTAAATCTATTGGAAGATAGAATAGGTAGAACTCTTGAAGACATAGGTATAGGCAAAGACTTTATGAACAAACTCTGATTGCCCAGGAAATAGCACAAAGAATCAACAACTGGGATATGATCTTATTAAAGAGCTCTTGCACAGCAAGAAAAACCACCAACAGAGTGAAGAGACAACCTATAGAGTGGGAAATATTTTTTTGCCAGCTGTTCTTCTGACAAAGGATTAAAATGTAGGATATAGAAAGAACTAAAAAAATTAGACCTCCCGAA
Organism: Hystrix cristata; assembly: GCA_004026905.1. Classification (NCBI taxonomy): domain Eukaryota; kingdom Metazoa; phylum Chordata; class Mammalia; order Rodentia; family Hystricidae; genus Hystrix; species Hystrix cristata. The sequence continues at coordinate 41,879 of PVJO010007337.1, forward strand.
TTTAAAGACTCAGTTCAAAAATGTGCTGCTGAAATGAGTGGACACTTCTCAGATGAAGAAGTACAAAAGGAAAGTAAACTTTTGAAAAAATGTTCAACATCACTAATCATTTGAGAGTTGCAAAAGAAAATAACACTGAGAGTCCATATCACCCCAGAAAGAATGGCTATTATGAAGAAATCAACCAATAACAAATGCTGGTAGGGCTGTGTGGAAAAAGGAACCCTTCTCCACTGTTGGTGGGAATGTAGACTGCTGCAACCACTGTGGAAATCAGTGTGGAGATTCCTCAGGGAACTAGGACTAGAGATTCCATTTGACTCAGCTATTCCACTTCTTGGTATCCTCCCAAAAGAATTAAAAGCATCATACCACAGCGATACATGCACACCCATGTTTATAGTGGCACAGTTTGTAATAGCTAAATCCTGGAAACAGTCCAAATGCCCATCATCCAAGGAATGGCTAAAGAAAATATGTTTTTTTAATACAATGGAGTACTACTCTGCCATAAAGAATGATAAGCCTGAGATATTTCTAGGTAAATGGATGCACCTTAAGACCATAGTCTTAAGTGAAATAAATCAAACACATTTAAATACTGCATTGCTTCTCTAGTGTGAGAAACTGAAAGTGTAAACAAGGACTAAAATATATCATACTGGGAAAAGGGAAGAAATTGTTCAAATGGGAGTGGGAACAAGGGAGCAGGAGGGGGAAATGAAGGGATGGACAAGAAAAAAGAATTGAAGAAGAAGAAAATGTAAACAAAGCTTTTGTAAATGAGAGGAAGATAGGTTGAAGGGAGTGGGGAATGGGAAAAGAAGCAGCAAAATATATCATGATGAATCTTATCATTATGTATATCTAAAATATACTACTAATATAAAATTTTAAAAAAATGAAAAATATATTTGCATTGTATACCAATGCATCCAATTTCATGAAACAAACATTAACTTAAAAACCTAGATAAACATCAACACAGTCATAGTGGGGAGACTAAATACTTTATTATCACAGATAGATAATTAGAAAAAGAACCATGAAGAATTTATCAGAGTTGAACCACACCTCTGAACAAATACTCTTAATAGGTACCTATAGAATCTTCCACCTAGCAACAGAATACACGTTCCTGTCAGCTGCACATGAAACTTTCTCTAGAATATTACACATGCCAGCCTGTAAAGCATGCTTAAATAAATAGGAAAAAAATCAGTTATCCCATGTGTATTATCAGATCATAGTGCAACGAAATTAGAAGCAAATGGCAAAGCAATTACAGAAATTATGGAAATACATGCAGATAACCAATACACTCTTGAATAAGATCACAGAAGAATTCAAGGAAGAATTTAAACAATTCCTAGAACCAAATGATAATCCCAGTAAAATATACCAGAATTTAGAGGACACAATGAAAACACACATAAGAGTTACGTTTATGGATGTGAATGCCCACATTTACAAAAAACATAGAAATCTAAAATTTATATACTGATCATGGACCTCAGTGTTCTAGAAAAACAAGACCAATCCAAAGTTAGTAAGAGCAAGGAAATTATAAATATCACAGCAGATAATAATAAAATTAAGACAAAAAATAAAGTACCAATGATCAAAGAGCTGTTTCTTCAAAATAATAAATAAAACAAACAAACCCATAGCCAAATTTGCTAAAAGAATTAAAAAAAAATCTATGCAATTAGAAATAAAAAAAGTTGAAATCACAACAGGCACCACTGAAATCCAGAAGAGTAGTAATAGCTACTTCAAGAACCTGCATTTCAGTAAATTAGAGAATCCAGAGGAAATGGATAGATATGAATTAACAAAACTGAACCAAGAAGATACAAATATCTTGAACAGTCCAATAATAGTTAATGAAATTGTGGCAGTAATAAAAACTCATGAACTAAGAAAAGCCCAAGACCCAGTGGATTCACTGTTGAATTACAAAGAACTTTAGGGAAGATCCAACACCATTTCTTCACAAACTCTTTAATAAAATTGAAAGGGAAGAGGTACAGCCAAACTCATTCCTGAAAGCTAGTGTTACCTTGATTCCCAAACTAAATAAAGACTCAACTAAAAAAAAAAATTACAGAGCAAACTCTTTAAAGAACATAGTGGAAAATTCCTCAACAATAGACTGGCAAATAGAATGTAGCAAATCATTAGAAAAATCACACATAATGAAAAAAGTGGGCTTTATCCTTGGGATACAAAGATGGTGCAACATATTCAAATCAATAAATAAAATATATCTCATATCCAGAAGAAAAGAAAGAAATCATACAATTATCTCAATAGATACAGAAAAAGCCTTTGACAAAATATAATATCTATTCATAAAAATCCCTGAAGAAAATAGTTATAGAAGGACTTTACCTCAATCTGATAAAAGCCACTAATATCAAGCCTTCTGATAATATCACATTGAACATGAAAAAACAAAAGCTTTCCTTTAAAAAAATTAATAAGACAAGGATGTCCACCATCATCACTCCTGTTTGCTATACCACTTGAAGCTTTAGACAGAGCAATTAGAGATGAGAAAGAAAAGAATTAAATATAAGAAAAATATAATTTAGACATCTTTATTCACAAATAACATGATTCTTTATGTAGTAGACTGAAAAGACATCACCAAATGTCACCTAAAACTAATAAATTCAGCAATGTAAGAGGAAATAAAATCAACACACAAAAACCAATAACATTCATGTAAGCCAATAAGAAACCCATCAAGAAAAAATTATGAAAGCAACATTATTCACTATAGCTTCAAGAAGAATCAAATACTTGGAAACCTAACCAAGAAAATGAAAGACTTCTATAATGAGAACTATGGTACTCTAAATCTCAAGATTGAAAGGACATATCAGAACATGGGAAAATATCCCCTGTTACTGGATAGCCAGGACGACTATTGTCAAAATGGCTACACTACTAAAACTGATATATAGACTTAATGTAATTTCAATCAAAATGCCAAGAGCATTCCTCACAAAACTAGAAAAAAATCTGAAAATTCATATGAAACAAGAGGAGCAAAGGGCAGTATCATAATCCTGGATTTACATATATTGCAAAGCTACCACAATAAAATAGCAAACCAGACAGGTTTACCAAAGGAACAGAAAAGAGCACTTAGAAACTATCCCAGACACAGTCATCTGATCTTTTGTAAAGGGGCCAAGAATATATGGTGGAGGAAAGATAGTCTGTTTAACAAATGATGCTGTAAAAACTTGTTATTCACACGCAGAACATTGAATTCAGATCCATATTTGTTACCGCATATTAAAATAAAGTCAAAATGTGTAATGTACATGTCCTAACTCACCATGATGCATGTATTCATTATGTTTATCAAACACGTATGAATAAACTTTAAAAAGATAAAATAAAATAATTTAAAAAAGTGATAAAGAAGGGAGATCGATATTTCCAGAGGGTGAGGTGACCATTTCATACAGTAATGAAGAACTGAATCGTTGAAGAGGTGAAATTTAGCAGAAATCTGAAGGATGCAGAAACAATGAACCATCTGTCTTACATGTCTTCAGAAAGAGAACCTAAGGTGGAAGGGGCAGCAAAAACAGTGTTTGTAAGACACGACCATGTTTGGCGTGCTTGGTGTGTATACTGACTAGTAAGCAGGTCAGTTTGGCTAGATCAAAATGCTGGTAAAGAAAAGATGAATATGATATCAAAGATCACAGAGGGCCTCTCTGACCATTAGAAATACATGTGAATAAGATGGTAGCTGTTAGAAAATTTTGAACAGAGACGTAACAAAGTTCGACTTGAACTTTGGATGTTATGTAAATAGATTGGAGCAAATGTACAAATATTGGAACTTTTATGTAGTTGTAGTAAGATATTATAATAGCCCAAGAATCAGATGACAGAGGTTTGCACTAGGATGGTAAGAGTGGAGTTAAGAAAAAAAAAAAAAACAAAAAAAAAACAAACCAAAACTGGCTGGTAAAATTCACAGAACTTGTGGAATATTGGCTGTGTGGTGTGGCAGAGACAGAGGAATCAAGTGACCCTTAAATTATTGCAGGAGGAGTTGGGATGGTCCTGCAATAGATTCAGAAAGAGCAGATTTGAAAGAAAGGAATCAGAAGTTGAATGTTTAAATGCATTTGAGACTTCCAGGTAGAGTCTCTGGATTTTAGTTGAAACTTATGAAATGGGGGAAAATTAGGAAGTCACTGGCATATAAATGATGGATAAAGCCCCGAAACTATGAGTTTTAGAAAAACATGAAATTAGACACAAAAGATAAGTGGGGTTTTTTGTTTGTTTGTTTTAAAATAAATGTTTTGAGGACTGATCCTGGTGGAATTGAAATTTTCGGAAAGTAGGAAAAAGAGAAAGATTCAGTAAAGGTGACTGAGAATGAATGGCTGTGAGAATAGAGAACCAAGACGGAGTGCAGTCCAGAAAACCAGCTGAAGAAAGTAATTTGAAAAGGAATGAGCCATTCATCCAAATGCTGCAGGTAGGTCAATCAGCTGTTATTAAAAATCTAGACAGGTCTCTGCTTATACCAGTGTAGTACTGACTTTGATGATTTCTGCTTCAGAAAAGTGGGAGCGAAAAGTTCTGATTAGAGTATAAGATGTTATTCTGTAAGGATCCCCCAATATTTCTCAGATTTCTATAGCTATATTACATCCAATTTCTTTTATTAAAAAGTCAAAAAGATGTCATGATACAAGAAAGAACTTCATTTTTAACTTTGCCTATTCATTGAGTAAATTATACATGAAGTAATAAGCACTTTTGTGATGAGAAACCATGTTTTCTTAATAGCAAATGTTTTTCAGTGGAACTGAACATTTTATTTCAGTATCTTTATTTCGCCTTACTACTCCAGTACATGACTGAGCAGTTTAAATTCATCTTTGCTATACACATGTCCATATATTAAGTAGTAAACAGTTTTTTATATTCTTATTTGAAACTTGAGTGTTCTCTGTAGTGAGGGGTAAAGTAACAAGAAACAGCAAAATGCTTCTAAAAAGAGGACAACTTTATTTGGCTTTTGTGAAAATTAAAGTTAATGCATTATGTCTTTATATCCTCTATAAATGCCATATTGCAGTTAGACATTCACTTGCTTTAAATTATCCACGTTGTCTTGTTTTCATGCACAAAGTCATCTGGAAATTAAAGTGATAATTCAGAAAATTTAAGATAAAAATAAATTAGTTTTGCTTCCCTTGGTTACAAGTTTTAGGAAATGTGATCTTCAAACTAGTACTAGTGAAATTGTTTAATTCTTTCTTTGAGCATGTGGGGTAACATGAGTTAATATTCATTAAGAAACTAGTATTCTCAAAGAATTAACTATATAAACATACAGATTATCATATATGCAGGGAAAAAAACCTAATGAAAATGTAGTTATTTGAAAACATTTTATCTGAATTTACGTGGTTAGGTATGGTTAATAATGACTGTGAATAATGCCCCTGCCCACTTTCTATGGAATGTTTCATATAATCACGACTCTCTGAATTAGGTTTGCAACAAAAAACTTTTTGTTTAAAACCATTATTTTTAATTATAATGGTTTTTGATGTGTAATTAAATGGCATAGTGCATATTTAAATTATTATATTAAAAACTTTCAAAGTTGATAATATCTGAGTATACAAAGAAACATTCTATATCTACTCTTGTTACATCAAAGTGAAATCAACATGCGAATTATTGAGTAAACCTTAGAACATAGAAACATTGTAATATAGCCATAGAAAAAGAAAGGCAGCATAAATACCTGAATTTTAAGCAAATCTAGTGAATTTAAGATGATGCATTTCAATATTTGCATATCCCAAATTGCCTCAGTTAAGATAATATTTCTCAAGTTTAAAAAGTTTTAAAGTGTGGAGACAAACTAATAGACCACTCCTTTAAATAACACAAAATAGTAAGACAAGAATGGGAATATCAAATACATTCAATTTTTTATTCTTGATGTGTCTCTAGCTAGTTGCAACACTATGATTATACTATTTTGGAAGCAGAACGAATGAATAGGAATAATGAACATAAATTGAACATCTGCTGCTATCTTAGTTTATTGAATAATATTCCCTGTTTAGTGTTTACAGTAAGCTGCAAAATTCAGACATTTTTATTCAGTTTTCATTATTTTGAGAATCAGTAGAGGTTTTTGGGTTTGCAACAAGAATTTAAGTGTTTTAGTTTTACCTAAGATTCCTACTGTTTATGAAATAAATCTCAAATTATTTCTGTTAATTTCTTATTTCTGTACTTGTGAATTTTCATCTTTTAAATCAAAGGGAAATATCAAACTGAATTCTTCAAACCACGCATGTATCTGAGGCTTCTACCTCTTCTCTGAAACAAATGAAGATTCTGTGGAGGGAAGTTCATGGGTACAAAGACAGATGATGTTGCTGGTAGCTGGTGAGTAAGCCAAAAAACCTAATGAAAACAGTTCAGTGCTACCAAGTACAGAACTCTTTCCACACTGTGTCTGTACATAGGATACAATGAATAAATAATAATTTTCCCAATTATATGTGCAATCGTATAAATATATAAATGTACATTGGATATATAAATGTAACTATGAATAAAAATCTCCAAGTGACTGCGAATACGTACAATTTTTATATAATATCTAAAGACCTTTACCAAATAACTGATTCAAACAAATTGGTTTAGTCTTTGTTTGTTTCTTTACAATTCAATTTACAAAATGACTATCAGGTTTTCACATGTTCTAATAAACATATGAAAATATTTTTCCAAAATATATATGAGGGGGCCCCAAAGGGAAAAAAATATATTTGGCTAAATAATGGCAAAGTTTAAAGTGGCCTCGTCACTCACCTGACTCTTAGTAAATTTTACTACCTATTATGAAATAGGTTTCCTCATGATGAGAGTGTGATGACAATTTCCATTTATGTTTCTTGCTCAAAATATTTTTGTGATAAAGTCAGAATGTGTTACAATTTGCTGAGTTTTATCCTCAGCTCTCTAATGGGAAGACTTGTTTGTTGTACCAGATCTCCCCCAAAGAAATTTGAGCATTAGGCACCATGTCTCAAAGAATAAATTAAGAGTCACTGCCTTGCAGTTTAAAGCCCCCATCCAAAGCAAACCTGCAGGAAGCATGTTTAGTATATAGTCTAGAGAACATTAAAGAACATGCAGAAGCTGTTAATCTATATAAGGACATTGTAATATTACTATGTAAATATTTTTTTCTTTTTCCATTCCTTCTCAAGGGTAAGTTTTCTCTCGCAAAACCTAGATGAGGTGGGCCTTATATGTTGCATGTATATATGTTTATAGCTAAGTAATTTATTGGATGTCTATCTTGTACTACATATCCTACTGTGAAGGATGCATTGAATGTTTTAAATTACATATTCATTAGTAGACAGTTTGATTTACAGAACTGCATGATTTCATGAATAAAGATACAAAGGTTAAGTTTTAAAATTGTCAAATGTTGTGCATTTTGAACCTGGATCTCATTCTTGAAGTAATATTCTCTATTATATTGACTTCTCAGTGAATGTTTGCTCTGGCAGGTGTTGCAGGAATAGAATAAAATTAAATTTTGAATTTTAAAGAAGCTTTATGTTTCACCCAACTCAACATACTGCCTGAAAAATATGTACAAGCCTGTGAGTTAAGTAATCCATGAAATTCACATGGACTTTTTAATGAGGATTTAAAACCCTTAGTCAAATCCATTACAGTGAATAATAAGTATCCACTCAAAAGCATGTCCAAATTTAGCCATTTTTGTCTAGATTCAATCTAAATAACTTCCTATATACATTTTAAATTTCTGGAAAACAGCATCTCCAATAATGATCCATATATATTAATAGTCTTTTTCACATTGCTTTGTTCTTCTCAGCTCACAGTGTGGTGGTGTTTTGTTGTGAAAAGGGTAACCTGAAAAGTCAAGATTTCTCATTTCATCATTGCCACTAACTTCTTGTGTAGTTACCTTGTTCAATGGAAAAATTTTTGCAATATTTTAAAAAAAGAGGAAACCAGGCTGGTTAATGTGCATTCACTGAATTACTGATTGGAAAGTTCTCACTTGGAGGTTTTTAGTTTATCATGGAGTTGTTGGAACACCAAGGGAATTCATATATATTTGTGTAAATACAAGTATTTCTCATTTAACAACCTACCTACTTAACAAATGTTAGGACTTACCACCAAGGAGCACTGTTGGGACATACACCCCAATACTCCAACTTAAGACCCATCTTCTTTTTTGCACAGTTCTGTACTTCTTGTTTCTAGAACCTCAATGTATTTTTTTTGTACAGTACGCCTTTTTGTACAGTGCTATAATTTTTGTTGATTGCACTGTCCAGTACAGTACTGTAGTTTTTTGTTGTATTATACATTACAGCAATTAATCAAGTTGGAGTCTACTTCGGCCACTTCTTTGCTCTGAATATTTTAATGTACATACTACATATAACTCCTCATTTAGCAATCAATTCATATAATGACCGAGTTGTGGGGACAGAACTCGTTCATTAAACAGGGAATGTCTGTATATGCACCTTTTCTAGGCAAGAGTATCTTCATAAGAAAATGAGTTCAAAAATTTTGAAAGTTTTAACTAAGAATGCCTAGCATTTGAATACAATTTACCTAGTAGGAGATTAATTACTCATCCAAAGTTATGGGTTATCCTTCATAGTTTCTTTGTAAAGTCAGGCTATTTTCCTGTAAATGGAAATTTATGGTAGGTTGTGGCAATTTTTCAGAGAAACAGCAGATACATGGTATCTATCGTTCTTCTTCTGAATGACTAAATGACATTTTAAAAGTTCTGTGTATTTTATATGCTTTTATGCTGAAATTCACTTTCTTTGGAATATTCAGTTTTGGTTAACCACATTTAATAGCTGCTAGGAAACTCATTTTTCATTGCTGAAGTATAAGCAGTTATACTTTTGCATACTCTGTAAAACAAAAAGTAGTTTCATCTCTATATTTAAACATAAAATGGTAACATTTATTTTGGATAGCTTAACTATCTTAGAGACCTTAGAAACTTAAGTGAAAGATGAATGGTATGAAGACTAACATGTCTGGAAGATGTACCAAGGCTTAATTTCCTAGTCAAGTAGATCTATTTTCTTTCTTAAATTAATACTGTCTTAGTTTCAGCTTGCAATTTCACTTCTATATTTCCAGTTATGACTTAGATATTTTTGTAGTATTTGTTTATGAAAATAATCTGATTCTCACTTACATGGGTCATTCATACCCAAGACCTACTTAAAACTCAACTTATCATGATCCTTCCATACTCAGCCATCCTCTGTTTCCCCAGAATTATCATGGTCATTACTATCAGCATGCTGTAGAAATGTTGCTTTGGGAGCCTCAAATCGAAGAGTTTGAACTAATGTCTTAAAAGAATCTAGTAAAATGACCGCATTCTCCTCCCTGGCAACTAGCAACAGTTTCCACTTTTGCTCATTTATCTTTTATATCTATTCAAAATTCAGTTTTATGTGTTTATAATCTCTGTATACCATTCTTTTAATGCCTTTCGTCTCTTGTACTGAAGACCATCTTTAACAAGAAACATTTATTTTGTAATTATTATGTATTATTTTATAATAATAGCTGCTGCTTTGTTCTGATTTTCCTCCAAGATTCTGTGGCATATTTTATCCGTCTCTTTCCCTAACAGTTCTGCTATGACTTTATTGTCAATTTAACAAAGCCTTTTGTTTAGATGTGTAATTGGTTTGCTGATTTCTGTTTCTCAGTAGATTTTTAAAGATAGAATGAAAAATGCATTTGGATGTTATTGGATCTAAAATCGATCTCACCAGGAAAACAAAAAAAAATCATTTGTGGCAAATAAGTAGAAAAGTAGGGACTCTACAGTCCTTTTTCACTGTGACTACTTCCCTCGTGTATGCTGAAGTCATAAGTAATAGGTGACCTGATCAATTTGGCTGCTTAAAAACAGAGAGGCTTTATATGGTACCATTTCCCTTGTCAGATTATATTACTATCTACTTCTAAAAAACTGAGAAGCAACCCAAAGAATGCAAAGCAATAGTGCCTCAACCAAAAACAGTAAAAAATAGAAAAAGACACTTTTAATATTTTTGTTCTAAAACAACACACAGTAGCATCCAGTTTATAGTTCAGTGAGTCTTTAGAACAGATTCAGACATAGCAACTTGCAACAGCCCTAAACTCTCAAGACATGTCCTCTAAAAGCAATCTAATCAGACTGAGTACCATTGCTTAATGGGTTAGGACTCCTAAAAAGAAAGATAAATGCTTTTCTTGGCACTATTTATACAAAGCAGTTTTTCAGTGAGAACCAAAAGCCAGGAAATATAATTTGAGGCATTCTGATCATGGAAGATTAAGACAATGGATCAATTTCTGTTTGCCATCTTGTATAGATAAAATTTTAAAAACAACTATGGAATATTTAAATATTAGTGTACCAAAGCAATTTTCTCAATAAGTCAAACATAAATGGGTCAATCTTTTGAGAATTTATTGAAAATAATCTTAAAAAGGAATCAGTGACTATAACAACATGAGTTGTTTTCTTAAATATTCTAGAAATAATCAGAGTCTTTAGCCACTATGCCCTTTACTTGAATGTAAAGATAAAAATCACTCATTTTAATAATAGAAAAAATCTTACATGTATTTAGAAATGATCTCAGGCTTTTTCTAAACAACTCAATTTCACTGGAGGCCATCTACCTTGTCAGGTAAATATTCTATATTTAACCAGTAGTAACTATGTACTTACATGTGTGTTAATTAGGAACTTTGCTCGTACTTTTTTTGTGTGTTTTATTTCTCTTGTATAGAATTTTTAGCAATGGATCACATAGGTTTACAAATAACCAAACATCAAATTTTTTTAGCCAAAAGCATAATGAAGCCAACACACCTTGGGTGAAAAAAAAGTAAACAAAAAAATATAGAAATGTCTTCAGCTTGATTAATGATGATTATGAAATAAATACAGCTAACAGTATACTTGAAAGTGAAAGACTAAAGTGTTCCTCATTAGGATTAGGAACAAGACAAAGATTTGGTCTCATATTTCAATTCAACTTTGCACTGGAAGATCTGGTTAGGACAATTAGTCAAGTAAAGAAAATAAAATGCATCCATATTGGAAAGGGAGAAGTAAAGGTCCTTCATTTGTATTTGAATGACAGGATCTTGTATACTGAAAGTCTCAATTGAATGTCTGTACAGTAGAAATAGATATTCTAGAAATGAAATTAAGAAAAACATCCTGTTTAAAATCACACCTAAAAGATAATATCATTAGGAATAAAGTTGGCAAAACAAACATGAAACTCCTATTGTGGAAATTCAAAACACTGTCAAAATAAACTGAGTAGCCCATGTTCACAGATCAGAATGTTTACTATGGCTAAGATGGTAGTAACAATTTATCCACAAAGAAAAAAAGATAACAAAATTATAAAGATTGGCTTACGGTTTCTGCATTCTCTCTCACAAAATTCCAAATGCACTTTTTTTTCTTTTGGCAGAAATTGACAACTTGGTCCTAAGATTTATATGGAAATGTGAGCAGTTCAGAACAGTCAAAACAATCCTAAAGAGAACATCAGAAAACTTGTACTTCTCACTTTCCAAACTTACTATAAAACAAAACTGTCAAGACAGTATAGTGCTGCCAATAAAAGCTAGACACAGGTTAGTGTGTGACCTATAGCCAAGAGTTTATGAATAAGCATATTTGGAGTCAGTTGCTTTTTCACAAGGGTTTCAAAATGATTCAATTGGGAAAGAATTGTATTTTTAAGAAACGATGCTAGAAAAACTGGATAGTTGTGTACATACAAGCGGGTGAGGGGAGGGGAACAGGAAAAAAAGAAGCAACAAGGTATATCATGTACAGGTACAAATCCCCAATGATGAATGTTATCAATATGTATATCGAAAATATACCATTAAAATAAAATTTTAAAAAAATGATGTTGGAATCCTTTTCCACACTTTATAGAAAAATTAACCTAAAATAGATTACAGGCATAAATGTATGAGTAAAACCATCGACATTTGTAAGAGCATGTAGGAGTAAATTTTCATGCTCTTTGGTTAGTCAAAGCTTTCTTAGATATGGCATGGAAGCAACAAATGACAAAATGAAAATAAATTTGATTTCATTAAAATTAAAGACTTGTGCTTCAAAAGATAATATCAGTAAAGTAAAGATACAACTCACAGAATGAGAGAAAATACTTGCAAACCATATGTATGATTTTGGACTAGATTAGAAAATATATTAAGAACTCTTACAGGTTAATAAAAATGATGAATAACCCAATTAATTTGGGCCCAAACTAGGAACGTGAACTTTTTACAAAAAAGTTGTGCAAACAACCAAAGCTTTCATGAAACAAAGCTGAACAAAATTAATGTACATGGAAATTAAAATGAAATCTACAATAAGATAAAACTCGACACCACCCAAGATAGCTACAGAAAACAAGGAATAGCATGTGTTACTGAGGAAGAAGAAAAATTGGACCTCTCACTCATGCTGTTGAGAATGTAAAATAGAGCAGTTGCTTTAGAAAATATATTTCTTCAAAAGGTTAAATAAAACTACTATGTAGCCCATCAATTCTACTCCTAGGTAATTGGAAAAGTTATGCATACAAAAACTTGTACACAAATTAATGCTTAACGACATTGTAAAGACGTAGTAGAAATTGATTATAATCCAAATGCTCATCACCTATACCAATAAACTGTTATGAAGTACTGATACATGCTAAATGAACCTTGAAAATATTAAGGTGAGTAGGAAAAAGTCGGGACCAAATATCACTTGTTACTAGGTCAAATTTTTATAAAATTTCCAGAATAGGAAAATCTATAGAGAAGGAGTCTCTTAGGGAAGAAATGGAGATTGACTGCTAACTGGTTTAGGGTTTCTTTGGGAGGTAATTAGCGGGGTGCTATTTGCAAACTTTGTGAATATACTATAAATTATAAAATTTAAATGAGTAAATTTTGTGATATGTGACTTGTATTTCAATAAAATTGTTATTTAAAATGAAAAGAATTTAAATATTCATTAACCAGTTTTAGAACACCTATGTAAAGTTTGCAGCTTTGAACGCACATTGGAAACACATAACGAGGGGCTGGAGATTTAGCTCAGTGGTTCGAGTGTTTGCCTTGCAAGCTCAAGGCCCTGAGTTCGATCTCCAGCACCAAAAAAACCCAAACAACAAAAGAAACCAAAACAACAACAACAACAAAAAAAACAAAACAAAAGCACAGGGAAACACATAACTAACTTTAAAAAAATCCCAATACATGGACAGTCTCCTAGACCAGTTCTATCAGAATCTCTGAGATAGGATCAAGGTATTAGAGTTTTAAAATATTCTGGAAAAGTATTACATACAGGATTAGGAAAAACACTGTTAGTACCAGAATTGTGCTGGACACTTGTCTAGTAAGAACTTCTAAAACTGATTTTCCTATTTCCTAAATACACATAATAATTCCTGTCTTCAGTATTACAAATTCATGTTTTACAAGAAAAGATTTCTATACCAGAATAATATGCTCCCCAAAATCACATTATTAAGTGAAATGTTGGTAGTAGAATCTAACTGTTTGGTATGTGGATGTTCTTGGTAAATTCTTCAAATTCCCTCTGTATTTAAATGTTTGCAACAATACATGTCATAAACATGAACTAAGATTAATAATATCAACAAAAGTGAAAGTGGGGAAAGGGGGTTTAACAAAAAAAAAAAAAAAGAAAACTAACCATATTATGTACATATACCTACTCCCCAAGATGAATGCAAACTTCATGTACTACAAACATGTACTAATAAAGAGTTTGCATTTCTCCATATGAGTAACAAGATTTGAAAAGTTGTTGCATCAGTAGGACATCTATGTATTTTCTTGTTTGTCTCCAATTTCATTTGGGCTCTAGTAATATCTATGATTCAAAAACAATACTAGGGCTGGGGATTTAGCTCAGTGGTTAAAGTGCTTGCCTTGCAAGCACAAGGACCCGAGTTCGATCCCCAGCACCAAAAAACAAACAAACAAACAAAAAACAATACTAAACTTTGAGGATGCATATTTTTAAATATACGCATTATAATGATTCTTGGCTAGAAAGCCATAGGTGAGTTGTAAGATAGTCATAAAATTAACCATCCCCCTTAAAAATTATCTTTGATGTTAGGTGGGAAAAGATAGTGCAATAGTTTGTTCATCTTGGCATGAATGTATTGAGAATTATAAATATAAATTTTTGCAATTAGAAATTGAAGGCTTATGGTAATGAAATACATACAGAAGTATTTCAATTTTATTCCTATGTACATATTTTCATGTAAAACATAACTCATCCTAAGTTATGTAATGTTAGTCATAGAATAATCAGAAATTCCTTTGTATGAATTTCTCCAGCCTAACTTTAATGTGCCTAGTTTTGTGTCTCCATTGTCCTCTGCTCATACCCTGATGCTGTAGGACATGGCTATTCTAATTAATCATACTTAACCATGTTTGTCTCCCCAGCTAGACAGTAAAATCCATGAAAGTACTAACTGATTATTACTAGGCATTGTATTAGCAGGTCATAATAATTATCTGAGTATTTATTATGCACGGATAAAGTGCTGGGGTAGTAATTCAATCAAATTAATGTTTACCACAAGTTCCTGACTTATACAAAATATGTAGCACATCCATGTGGAACTTGGAAAAGGACAAAATATAACATATTTCACTATTTCAATAACACAGACTAGAAGAAAGAGATTTATATTAAGTAACCACCCGGTGGTTGTTTATTCATGAAATTGACTAAGCTAATTCAAGAAAATGGATGATTGCTACTGAAAATAGATGGGACTATAGGTAGATTGTTATGGTTTGAGTCTAAAATGTCTCACATGTTCTCATAGGTGGGGCTTTTAGAAGGTGATTGGATTATGGGGCTTAAAGAGAATTTGTTGTTCCACGGTAAAATCATGGTTGGATGAGATAGGTCACTGGGGGCGCGGCCTAGAATGGTTTATCTGCCCTCCTCTCCTTCCATCACTCTCTTCTCACTGCTGTGCCATGAACTATTTCTCCTCTTTCATGTTGCTCTTCCGTGCTGCTCTGCTTTGGAGCCATCTGACTTTGCACTGAAACCTCTACAAACTGTGAGCTGAAATAAACCTTTTCTCCTATGAGCTGTGGGTCGTGGGTGTTATGTCTTAGTAATGAGAAAGTAATTAAGACAGGGACTTGTCGATGACTTGCTGTTAGGAGGTAGGGTCTGGTTGGAAGAGGCGGGTCACTGAGGGCATGGTCGAAAAGGGTTGCTCTCCCTTCCCAGCTCCTTTCTTCACGCTGTCTGCTTGCCTCAGCTCTGCCACTAGCAGCTTTTCTCCACCACGTGCCTCTGCCATGCAGTCTTGCCTTGGCACTAGCCTTCTATGGACTGAAACATGAGCCCAAATAAGCCTGTAATTCTTTAAGCTGTGGGTGTCAGGTATAGTGTCTCAGCACCAAGAAAGTGAATAAGACAATTTCCTGTCAGCAATATGACTTCCAATTTTATAGTTTTTTTTAAAATAACTTGTTTAAAACATATTCTAAGGATTATTATAGTACTTCATATTAAGACAAAAAGGAAGCAAAAATTACCAGTAAATCTAGATTATACAATTGAGGTGAGGATGTTTCAGCAAAGAACAATATCTGAGCAGGCTTAAATTACAGGAAAGTGATCATTTTAATGTTCATAATAAGAAGAGTTGTCAGCATAATAATGAATAGAATCATCAGTTTACAGCCATTGGTGACATTTCCTGTTGTCATTCAGCAAACTAATTGTCTCTTTTGTCAGGTTGAATTTCTTGTAACAGACATGTTACAGGAAATTCTATGTGGGCTAAAAAATGTTCTGACATTTAAAAGCTTCTGCTGAGATCATTTGTTTTTATATATGAGTATTACTTAGATGAGCAAAATGAGCGTTATTTGCTAGGCCTCCATGTGAAATGTTACAAGATGCACACAATTATGACATCTCTGGAAAACTCGCATTGCAAATAAAAGGTTTATAATATTAGAAACTATACTTATTCAAAGACATCGTTATTACTACATCTACTCAAAATATTACGTATGAGTAATATCACACTACAAAAGCAACATGTTCTGAAATAAAATTACAGTAAATTTGTACAATAATTTAAGCAGTAAACAGAAGAACTTAAGTGTGTATTTTCTGAAAACAATTGCATTCATGGTAATTCATGCTTATGGAAAATTTTTTCTCTTTTAAATTCTAGATAATACATCTTGTTATTTTACCAGGAAATACAATATTTAGCTTCAGAATTTTAATGAGAAATAATAGATGGTATGCAAAAAATGGAAATAAACTACGGTTAAATATTCATATTGCCATACATTATATTTAACTAAATATACAATATTGAAGGCTTATTTTTGTAAGTTTATAGCATAGAAGTAATTTCATTCACAAATCCTGTGACTAGACCATCTCAAAGAATAAAGTAAATGATTTTCAAATAATATTGACAGTTGAAGCCTTTATGTACTGTAAAGAATATACCTGTATCATTATCAATTTTGTGAGTAAATTCTCCTTGTAAATCCTATGTATCTAGTGACAGTCTCATAATCTTTTTAAGAAGTTCATGAAAATTATTTTGTGTTTGGAAGATGCACTTATAACAGGAAGTACTGGAAATGCAGAAGTGCAACCAATGATTTTCACTAGCTGGAAAGCCATCCCTAAGCATTTAACTCTAACAGAGACACATAACCAAAGCAACTGGAATGTACACAGCTATTCAAATCTGAACAGGGACCAGTTTTAAATTGTTTTAAGATCAATACTATCTATCAAAGATCATAATTACCAGACATCAGAAGGAATATAGGGTTCATATAATTATGGCACATCTATGGTACTTTACAACAATGCAAATAGCCTCTTGAGCTGAAGCTCTTTAACTTCAACTGCATGATTCTATTTAAGTGGAGCATCGCATATGTAATAAAGCAAGGGAAAAAAAAGATAAGTTTCGTAATGGCAAATGATCTGCACAGACATCGACCTCCTTGGGCAAGATGACTTGAAAATACATTAAAAGTATTGCAGTTGTTGCTTTATTTGAGGGAGTCCATGTCAGCAATATCAATCAAATAGAAAACTACATTTTGATCTCCACTTATTTTATATCTCAAAATATACGTAGGGATGCTGTTTATCAGAGCATCTTTTAATTATAAAGATTTACCAATGAGGCTGTAGTAAGACTCCCTTGTTGCTCAATATATGTCAGAAATGATTTTCATTATATTGATTTATGATATAATAAAACTATCACTTCACTTTTATTAAAGACAGTTATTATTAATCCTATAATACTATTATAAGAAAAATTATTTCTCATGCTGTTTTTGCATGGTGCTATTGAATCTAAAGTACAAAAAAGGCCACTTTTTAGTTTAACTCAAGGAATCTTTGTAGTAAATTGTATTAACATTTACTTAAGGATTTTTTTGTTTTCATCTCTATTCAAATTTTTATTGCTTTGCTATAAATATTCACATGCCATTTCAAATCTTGCATCAAAGTACATTCATGAAAACATCATTTCTGGTATATTTCAGATAGTTTCTAATGAGGTAACATACAGTACAAAATAATTTCTTTTGACAAGAAACACAGACCAATGAAAATGGTTATTTTAGAGCTTCCTCATTAAATTCTCAAATGGTGATATATTCTCCCCTAACAAATTTTTCATGTTGCTCTGTTTATATGAAGTAAACTTAATTTTTCTAACATTCAGACCCTACATTAAAGCTCTTGTGTGTAGTAAGCCAAAGCAAAACAAATGATAGCAACAACAAATCAATAAGGTTCACTATTGGTAAAGAAAATGAGGACCTTGAACTTTATTTCTGCTTCTGAGCAAGATGGATTTATCTGTGCAGGTGACTAGGAAATTGGATGATAATTCTAACTAAGAAGTATTTTCACTGTAAAATTATTAAGTTAAAGTTGGAATTCACTACTCTTTACTAGATTAAATTTCAGAAGATTCTAACAGATGACAATGCATTTCATTTAATGAAGTTCTCTTGTTAGGTCATGATGATTCATATATGTTTTTGAAGGCATAGTTTAAAAGGTAATTTGATGTTTAAACTGTGAAATGACTAAAATATTTTACTGCCTTGTGATTGCAGAATATTAAAAACAGTCTTCTGTTAAATACAATACATTGAAAGCCACAGTTTTAGATTGATAGCCCCAAATGGAAGTCATTCATGTTAAGTGACACATAATCCAACTCAAACCATAAGGAAGTACTAAATCCTTAGACAGAACAGGTTATTTTTTTCCCTGAAAACAAAAGATTCAAAGCAACCGGTTGGAAAGTTTCCAGTCAACCCGATCCAGACCAGTGAGGAACTTTCTGCTTTATCTCTTTCAAGAAAATTAATCTGAAATAAACTTTTATTAACTAATATAATTTTAAAATTATTGTTTCCATATTTTCACCTTACAAGACACTTTCAAAAATTCTTCTGCCATGCCCAGTGGAGCACTAACTCTAGTTCGTGTTCAATTTTGTGCAATGTAATACCACCTGATTCTAGAATCACTAACACAACTCAATTAGACTTTAAACTAAATTTGTTACTTTGTTTTTGGACACTCCTACATTCTCTTACTTTTCTTCTTAAATGAGTCAAGTAACTTTAACACCAAATCTTTTTTTTTATTTGTACTGGAAAAATTATCCTTTATATTATAAAACATGAATACGCTATTGTTTTTTATTCCTCTGAACAACGAAACTCTTCCTAACAAGTTATAGCATTACATTGCATTGGCTGCTACTCAAAAAACATAGATACTTTAAAAATGATGATATGAAGAGTTTATTTTATACTAACTAAATATATATATGTGTGTGTGTGTGTGTATTTCTTGATATGTTGGATTTTTTTTATGTATGCCAGGGACCGAACTCAGGGCCTTGTTCTAGCTAAGCAAGCACTCTAACCACTGAACTAAATCTCCAGTCCTGTTCTATGTTTTTCTGCACTAAACACATGCTCAATCTTTTGCAGTGGGTCACATGAGAAAGAATAGAGCAAACAGCCCTAAACCACATCTGCCAATACAGCAGACTGGGAGATTCTTCTGACCTATTAATCCACTAAGGAGGCTTTCCAAACATCATTCATTCATTCATTCTTGCTTGATATATTTCTGTATCATTCAACTTACGTTCTTGTTAAATATTATCTACTTTTTTACATTTATAATAAGAGAGCAAGGATTTGGTTATTTCTGCATGTTAACTTTATAATATAAAAAAATCCATGAGATATTAAGTTCTTTTTATAATGTGTACTTGTTTACGTTCTTGAACTCTCAGGAGCAATTAGTGCAAAAGAATGTAGACAAAAGAGCCATAGTTTGCTATGTATAATAGCTACCTATTCTAGAAGAAAGACTATAGAATGTTACCATTCAGGCAGTCTTAACATCCACGTTAGTGATCACAAAGACAAATAAAGTGAACAGAATAAATTATTTATGAACTATATTATCTATAACAACTCATACCTTAGGATTCTAGAATGATAAACTATTGACAAACTAGTGATAAATGTGATGCTCCATAATTAAGAGCAGAAAGGTTTTGGTGGACTTTCACTATAGAACTGATTCTTTTTCATCTAATAAGGAACATTATTAAGTACTATAATTGATAGTTTTCAAATATGTATTTATATTTTTAAAAATTAACAGTATTCAGAGAGGAAAACTACGATGAAAATACAAAACTTTTAACAGTAAAATATATTTAACTCCAAACTTAACTTCTGAGTCAGTGCTGATTATAAGACCCCAAGCAAAGGAAAAGTGAATATTTGAATAAATCAACAGTTGTTTACTTATTTTGAGTGTAAGTGATTAATAGAAAAGTGGGATCAAACCATTTGATATTTTCAGGTCATTTTCTTTATTAGTACATACTTGCAGTATATAGTGTTTACGTTTTTGTAGAGAGATGTTAAACATACATAACAAATCTTAATTCCTTTGTCATCCCTTTCACTCCCTCCCTCCCCTATCAACCATCTCTTGATCCCCTACCTTTTTTTTTGTACATATTTGTAGTACACAATGTGTACATAATTAGTGTGGAGTTGGTACATGTATGTAGTACAACTTAATTCATTTTTTCATTCTCTTTCCCTCACTACCCTCTCTCCTCCCTCCATTTCATGTTCCTCTTCAGACCGGATCATGATCTTCTTGAGAAAGATCTTTCATTTCAGATGCCCATTTTTGTATCAGGTCTTTAAATATGGGGAATCTCATTTTTTTTTTTTTTTGAGTTCTTTATATTTTCAAGCTAGATATCGGTCCTTTGTTTGAGAACAGCTGGCAAAACTTTATTCCCACTCTGTGGGTTGTTTCTTCACTCTCTTGGTGGTTTCTTTTGCTGTGCAAAAACAGTTTTTTTTTCTTTGTATTGTTTTGTTTTTGGTGCCAGGGATTGAACTGCGGGCCCTGCGCTTGGAAGACAAGCATTCTAACCACTGAGCAAAATCCCCAGCCCACAAAACTTTTTCATAAGATGAGATCCCAGTTATTGATTCTTTGCAATATTTTCTGTGTGATCTGATTTTTGTTCATAAAGTCTTTGCCTACACCTGTCTTCAAGAGTTTTACCTATTCTACCCTCCAGCAGATTTAGTATTTCTGTTTTAATGTTTATATCTTTGATCCATTTCAATTTTAGATTAGCATATGATGAGAGATATGGGTCTAAGTTTAATCTTTGGCATGTTGCAAGCCAGCTTGTCCAGAACCATTTATTAAAGAGGCTCTCTTTCTTCTAGTGAGGATGTTTGGCCCCTTTGTCAAAAATAAGGTGACTGAAAGTATTTTGAGTTGTTTCTGCAGCTTCTAATCTGCTGCATTGATCCATGTGTCTTTTTTTTTCAAGTACCATGCTGTTTTTATCACAGTAGCTTTGTAATATAGTTTTAAATCAGGGACTGTGATGCCTTCTGCCTTGCCTTTGTTGTCCAGAAGTGCCTTTGTTATTCTAGGTCTCTTCTGGTTTCAAATGAATTTGGGGATTGTTTTTTTCTAGTTTGGTGAAGTGTGCTATTGGCATTTTCATTGGTATTTCATTAAATCTGTTTAATAATTTTGGAAGTATAGACATTTTCACTATATTGATTCTTCCTACCCCAGAACAAGGGATATCTTCCCATTTTCTAATATACTCTTTAATCTTCTTTTTCAGAGTACTGTGGTTTTCAATGTAAATGTCTTTTACTTCCTTCATTAGATTGATTCCTAAGTACTTCATTTTTTGGATGCTACTGTGAAAGGTGTTGTTTCCCTATTTTTCTCAGTGAGATTATTTGTGTACATAAATGCTATTGATTTTTGTGTGTTGACTTTGTATCCACATATGCTACTGAATTTGGTTATCAAATATAGAAGTCTTTTGGTGGAGTTGGCCATGATGTTAATGTAACAGATTTGTCTTACTCTTATTAGACTGTTATTACTATGTTTTCCCTTTACCAGTGATCAATTGAATATTAAAATAAGCAAAGGATGGCGGGGCTGTGGGGAAAAAGGAACATTCCTCCACTGTTGGTGGGAATGTAGACTGGTCCAGCCACTGTGGAAATCAATATGGAGATTCCTCAAAAAACTACAACTAGAGGTTCCATTTGACCCAGCTACTCTCCTACTGGGGATCTTCCCAGAAGAATTAAAATCATCATACCACAAGGACATATGCACCACCATGTTCATAGCAACACAATTTGTAATAGCTAAGTCTTGGAAACAACCTAAATGCCCAACAACCAGTGAATGGCTAAAGAAGATGTGGTTTTTCTACACAATGGGGTACTACACTGCCATAAAAAAGGATAAACTAGAGTCATTCATATATAAATGGATATTCCTTGAGAACATACTTTTAAGTGAAATAAATCAGACACTCATGAGTACACATCAAATTATCTCTCTGATATGAGAAAACATAACTGTAAATAAGGACAAAGAGGTGTAATAGATATTACATAAAAGGAAGATATTATACAAAGGAGAGGAGTACTAGAAAGAAAGAAGGGGAAAAGCAGAAAAGCAACAAAGGAAAGAAAAGGGAAAGGGAAAATATGGAAAATGATGAATAAACCTGCTGTAAATAGGGAGGGAGGGAACAGAGGAGAGGGGGAGAAGAGGGGGGAGAAGAGGCGGGAGAACCAAGATGCATCATGTACAGGTACAAAATAAATGTGATGAATGTAACCATTATATGTAAAATGTACCAATACATGTTCTTGGTTTAAAATAAAATAAAAAGAAATTGTATTGATGCTTATCTGATTTTTCATGTCCATTAATATTTGTTTTATACAGTGTGTGCACTCATATTTAGTACCTATATATTTATGATTCTTATTTCTTGTTCTTAGATTGTTCCTTTGGGGAGGATGTAGTAACTTTCTTTGTCTCTCTTAATCATTCTTAGCTTGAAATCCACTTTGACTGCAAGTAGAATAGCTACCCCTGCTTTTTCTTGGGTTCTTGTCACACAGAATATTGTTTTCTATCCTTTGACTTTCAGACTATGCATTTATTTCTGAGTTGAATGTGTTTCTTGTGTGCAGCACAGTGTTGGATCTTGTTTCTTGATCCATTCTGCCAATCTGTTTCTTTTGATCAGTGAATCGAGACCATTTACATTGATGATTATAACTGGTATGTATGAACTTATCCTTGTCATATAGTTTTCCTGTTGTTGGTTCCCTTTCTTTCCTCTCTTTTTAGCTGCTTACCTTGCCTAGTGGATTCATTCTACTGGGGTTCATGGAATTGTAGTCTTCATTATTCCTTCCAAGAATATCCTTCAGAACATTTTGGAGTGCTGGTGTTGTGGTCATGAATTTCTTCAGGTGTTCTTTATTATGGAAATATCTTATTTTTCTATCAATTGTGAAAGATAATTTTGTGGCATTGATTAATCTAGGTTGGAGGTTGTTTTCTTTTAGGGCTTGAAATACTTCACTCCAAGTTCTCCTTAAATTAAGGGTTTATATTGAGAAGTCTGTTGTGGTTCTGATGTGTTTACCTTTATAGGTGATTTGTTTCTTTTCTCTAACAGCTTTTAATTTTCTGCTGTTCTTTTTAATTTCTGGAATCTTAACTATTGTATGACTTGTTGTATTTTTTTTTTTTTTTGATCATGACTAAGTAGAGTTCTATATGCCTCATTTATTTGTATGTCAAATTCTTTTTCCATGCTTGGAAGTTTTCTGCCATTACTACTGTGAACAGGTAATTTTTTAAATCCTTTTGGTACCTCGTTCCTTTTTTTTTTGTTTGTTTGTTTTTGTTTTTTGAGGCAAGGTCTCACTATATATTTCAGGCTGGGTTCAAACTCACTTCATAGCCTAGGCTGGCCATGAACTTGAGGCAATCCTCCTGCCTCAGCCTCCTGAGTGCTGGGATTATAGGATTTGAGCTATCTGCTGATATTTTATTGATTCCAATCAATCTTATGTTATTCTTCTTTGTATCATCTAGCAGCTGTTGGATAGATTTTGTTATTTTTAAGAAGGCCCCTTGTTATTTTTAAGAAGTTTTTCTTTTTATCATCACTAACCACAGACCTATCTTCTAGATCTGATATTCTGTCCTTAAATTTGTTGATTTTGCTTTGTGTACTTTCAATATAATTTTTAATTTTTTGGATATCTGTTTGAATCTGTCTCATGGATTCCATTTTTTATCCTACGCTGGGCATTCATGGTTTCTGTTCAGTTTTTAAGCTCTTCTTTCTCTTTTTAAATTTGTATCTAGATTCACTAACCATGTCCTTCATTATGGTCATTATCTCTCTAGTTACCTTAGAAATTATTTCTGATGTGTTTTTTTCTTGAGCCTCATTCATCTGCTTTGTTTCTTTTCCTATTACCATTTCAGAAAGTTTGGGTAGGTGTCTTTTGTTCTACTTCACTGCCCCCTGGGTTTGTTTGGTTTGGGTGATCTGGATGTCTGGAGTTGCATCTTGCTTCCATGTCTTTTCATTTTCTATTTAAAAATAATATTTTCCACACTGATGCTTTTACATTGCTTATGGAAAGTAGCTTCATTACTAGTATGGAGGACTTCTTAGGAAGTGATTACTTTTCAGAGATATCTTCTAGGTGTAGCTGGATTTGGGCTTTTGAGTCTGTTGCAAGATCATACCTCTTTAATTTATTAGGAAAAAGAAGTTGTTGCCTATCTGGTCTAGCCCCTGTTCTTTGGTACTAGACTATAATATTGTTTAAGATACTCAGACAAAGTCAATTTTGGCATATAAGGCAGAACAACTGATTAGAACAGCTAGGTCATCTTGACTAAAGTAGTACAATCAATAATAATAACAATAGGGTCTAGCACAGCCTAGAAAATGACAAACTGTCATAACTATTAATTTGCCTCCTTTAACAATATGAACAAAGGGCTGGAGATTTAGCTCAGCGATTAGAGTGCTTGCACTGGAAGGACAAGGCCCTGAGTTCGATCTCCAGCACCTAAAAAAACAAAAACAAAAACGAAAACAAAAAAATATGAACAAGATTTATAATCATATAACAAAATATAAAACAAACCAGAAATTTATATACATGAAATATTCCTTCAATTGAGAGATTTTAAACTCTGGTGAGAAAATTTAAAAGAGATAGGAAAAAACTAATAGAGAAATAGAAGAAGAGAAAGAGATTAGAAGCAAGGTTGAAGGACAAAGAAAGATTACCTAAGCTTTTCCAGACTGGTGAAGATGACAGGAGGCAAACAAAGAAGGAAGACACAAAAACAAGAGCTAAACAAAGACAAAAAACTATAAACAATGTTCACACTCATGAAAAAACAAGAATATGCAATGCAACAGCAACAACAAATAAACAAAAAAGAGAGATTTGTCTGTGATTTCAAGTATGTGGGTATCTTCTGGGGTCTACCGTTTTGTGGTAGTGTGCATTTTAGAGTGTGTCTCCTCTCTTACTGGTAGACAAAGGAGGCAGACAGAGCCTGGATCCATACTGTATGATCCAAGTCAGTCTGCAGTAGGATTAGAGCATGGTGCTGTATAATCCGAACAAACCTGCAGTAGAAATAGGGTGTGGTGTTGGTTCAACTCAGCAGAAGTTCAAGCTGATCCTGGTCTCTGGGTTTGAGCTTTTGACCCAATTTGTCCAGCCCACAACACTACATTTCTTACCAGCTCAATCTCAGTTCCCCAAGCCTAGGTGTTTCCCAGGGCTGTGCCTCACCCAGACACTGTTGGCCCCAAGATAGAGTCAACCCACAGCTGGTGCAAATCCTAGGTTCAGCTGGCCACATTCCAAATGACAGCCAGTCAATCATCTTTTCCTAGGGATGTTTAGAATGGAGTCACTCACCAGCTGCTGCAGCCCACAGCTACAGCTCTCCTTCACTGGTGTGTTTTTCTCTGGAGGTCTCTAGGGTCTCCCACCATCAATGCACCTCTGTAGGCTCTACCTCCTCTCTCACACCACCAGCCAGGAATCAGGGAGAATGCACAGTTTGCCAAGGAGGTGGGAGTCATGGCGAAAGTGCGGTTTGCCACCTCCTTCTTCTGCCTTGTGGTCCATCACCTCTCTCTTACTGTGGACTCCAATTCACCCTTCAGAACTTTCCTGGGTCTTGGGAATCTACCTCCTTCCTTCTCTTTATCAAGTTGCTATACTCCAGTGTCTGGAATTCCAGTCTCAGAGTGGCTGACTTGCTGCTGTTCAGTGCTCCACCATCTTTCTGGAAATCTCTTGGATCTTTTAAACACAACTAAACTGAAAAAATGGGATAGTTTTCTGTTTCTTTCGTGCTGTGCTTTAGTTACTTTAAACAACACTTTCTATTCCAGTTATCTTTGAGAAGAACAGTTTCTTCAAATTCAGTGGTTTTATGCAGGAACTGGTCTTTCTTGTTTTATTAATACTGGAAAAGTTTTGACCAGTTTGACTTAGAGATATAACTTTGCTTACAAAAATTGCTATGAAACTGCATAAAATGTTCAAATTTTCTGTGAGCATCGTAAAAGGGAAAAAGAAAAAAAAAGAAATGAAATGTAAAAATTGTAAATATGCTCATCTGATTTAAAATAGTTTTATTATAGCAATCCACTATGTATTGTGACAACTTTCATTTGTACTCTGTCATTTTTACTTGATTTATAGGTCTACTCTTTTGCCACTAAATGTATCTCTATCCTTCACTTTCATCCTTGCTAATAATTAAAGACAAATGAAATTAATCTTCAGTTGGAAAAAAAGCAGACTATTTTTATAAATCATGGACTATATATATATATATATATATATATATATAGAGAGAGAGAGAGAGAGAGAGAGAGAGAGAGAGAGACAGGGTCTCGCTATGCTGTTCAGACTGTCCTTGAACTCTCTATGTAGCCCACGCTGGCCTGGAACTTGTGGCAATGCTCCTGCCTCAGCCTCCTGAGTGCTGAGATCATAGGTGTACACCACCAACCCCGGCCCTATCAGTACAATTAATGCAGTATTTACCACAATCGTCAGATGAATAATAAAAGACAAACCATTTGATCAGTTTAAAGTGAATAAGGGCAGGGCTTTTAATTGGATTTTGCATTATAGACACAGAGGTCTGGAAGTTGTAATGCACATGTTAACTAAAGCATCTGCTTTATTTTATTTATTTATTTTTTGGTGCTGAGGATCGAACGCGGGTCCTTGTGCTCGCAAGGCAGGCACTCTAACCACTGGGCTAAATCCCCAACACATCTGCCTTATTTTAAAGTGTATTCAAATCTTTCTTATGGAACTCATTTTAAACTCATCCAAAGAACACTGAAATCTAAGTATTACTGCTATATTTTCACTCCTTATGCAGTAAGCATAGTAGAATATTACCTTGAGTAACATTTTAGGCATTCCTTTAAGATTATGGCACATGGTATGTTAACTATTGCTATTCTCTAATTATTTTGTTAGGAAATTTTGTTTTTTTTTACAGACATAAGAAGAGTGATTCTTACATTTTCTTTATTAATCACTACATGTATTACATTAAAATAAAAAAGAAGTGAAAACAAATCTTTTGTACATCACTTTCACTATTTATATCTATATATAGATAAAAGTATATGAGAATATAAATGGTTAACATACCAAATTAAACTGCACGAGGAATGGAAGACCTGAAAAGAATGATGAAGCAACTCCAGTGTGCTAAAATTATGAGAATAGTGTATAATTTACATTTCTTCTCTTACATAGTACATTCTGAGCACCTATTTTATGCCATATTCCGTATTAGAAGCTTGTAATACAGAAATATTTGCCTTTATGGTGATATCAGTGTGAAGGAAGGAAGGAATGGCACATAAATTAAAACTCAGTAAATTATATAGTATATTAGATAATGATAGTGCTAGAAAAAAATCAGTAAGTGTTCTGTGGATATGCGAGTGTGTAGGAGAGATTTGATTTGCATTTTTAAACAAGATAGTAAGGGAAAGCTTCCCTGGAGAAGTCACATTTAAGCAAAGATTTGAAATGGTGAAAGACTGTACCAAGTAAACATAACGAATAAGGTTCTGAGCAGTATAATATCAGTAAAATTGTCTAAATCAGGATCATGCTCAGCAGGTTCAATAAAAACAAGGATGCTAGTGTGGCTGGAGTTATGTGAGCAAGGAAGGGGGAATAAGAAATAAAGTCCAAGAGGTATTGCGAGAGGATATAGATTGAATAGGTTCTTCACCAATTTGAAGCTGTTCTTAACACCTTTGTCTTTTATTCCATGTGAGATGAACAACCATAAGAATCTTATGAACACAAGAATGAGATGATCTGTTAGGTTTCAGTAGAGTCACTGTGGCCTCTATGTTGAGAGTTGATATTGAGGGCCAGGAGTGAAAGCAGAGAGACAAGAGAGGAGACTTATTAAAACAATCTGGGTGACATTCAATGGAAGCATGGACCAGACTGGTAGTGGCAGATGTGGCATGAAATGAGAGGTTTCCAGGTATGTATAGTCTGAAAAAAAGAGCTGATGCCCAAATGTGGATATGAAAATAAAATAGATGATTGTCAAGCATTTTGGACTGAACAATTCAAAAGATGTATTAACATTTGCTAAACAGTGAAAACAGTTAAAGGAGCAGTCTTGATGGTAAGATGTTAATGTGGAACAGGAACAGAATCATTTCATCTTAGTTTAAACTAGAGATAAGCCTTCTTAATATAAAATATCATTGGCTCCTCCCTGAAAGTAATTATTTATGATAAAATAGTAGATAAAGAGACCATAGGATTCGTCATCCAATCAGTACACTCTTGAGAGTGAAAGGGCATATTTATATGTTATACCATAGCAACAAGTACAAACCAGAATGTCCCAAGAACACTGACAGAAGTAGGTTAAGACAAACAGTAACTAACTTGGAATTTAACTTTCATTTGGTATGCACCAAATCAAAATTTTCTAAATAGCACAACAGAGATTCTCTATAGGAATGATTTATACATAATATCCCGAAGTATTTTAAATCACCCCTGATGGCAAATATTTTAGAGTTTTCAATGATACAAGGAGTCCACCAGTGGATATTACCACTGGTGCTGTGTAATATCCTCATCTAAGAGATTGATTAGTAACAGAATGAAACCTGGGAAAGCTCATGGTCCAATTTCCTACTTCCCAGTCAGTGGACAGGTAACCAGATTTCCTGCACACCTAGTCCCAGCAAATTTCACGCATTAGAGTTAAATGTAATTAGACTTACAGTGCAGCTCTTATGTAATTTTTAACCTATTTTGATACTATATTTATATTTAGGCTGTTTATGTCCCACATTTTTTTCATTTTTACACCCATTAATTTTTGGAGTTTTGTTCTGAGTGAGCATTTTATTTATTGCTAATGGTGCCTTTTCCCCTCCCTTTTTAATTGTTTTTTATCATAAAATAATAAAGAAGTTTACAATAAAGTAACTTTAAAACAAAAACACTTTGTTCTTATAATTACTTCTGCTATGAAGGTCTGTTGTTTCTTGTAATAATGTGTGTCTGTTGTTGTAAAATTAGTGTCAGTATAAAAATATACAGCCATTATCAAAACCCTAAATTCATTTCATGATAAAACTTTTGTTGTCCCTGCCGTGCTCACCATTCCCATATACATCTTTCCCTATTGTACCACCCAGCTGTACTGAGTGAGAAAATCATTTCAATAATGGAAATGATACATAATTTCCAAATATAAATAAGCATACAAACAATATGAAAGTTACTCCTATTCATTAGGTAGACTTATCATGTATAGGAGAAATGTTTGGGATTCAGTACATACCAAATTGTACTTAAACTTGCTTTTACATTACTAGTTTGATTTTAAAAAAATCACAATAAATCACAGACAATTATTATTTCCAGGCTACATACACAATTTGATGAAGTTACATTTTATAGGATTATCTTCCACATGTGTTTGTATAGCATAAGATGGTATCCTGATCTGTAACAGGAATAGTATTTTATTCAAACTGCATTTCGTTTATGAAAATGAAAGGTAAATTCCACACAAAGCAATCATGTTCTACATGTCAAACGTCAGGCTTTCTGATATAAGGTATGAAATTTTTGAATATAGTCTTTAATGTGCTTCCAAGTAAATCTTCTGGGATAAAAACCATTTTATTCCCAAGAGAATCACAGTGAATCTCATCAACAATAACAATACTATTAACATAAAAAGAGATACGATGAATTTTCAAATTTGATTAAATTAAAACTTTAAAAATGTATTCTTTCCTGTGTTAATGAAACTGTAAGAAAGTTTTGTCATTATTAATGGGTTTCATATGATTATCTTATCCATGTTTTGTAGATTTGTATATTCTTAAACATATAAAATATTTATTTCAAATAAAAAAGGACTTTTGATATAAAAGTTGAAAGTGCAATTCTGAAGCACACTCTTTTCTGTACTTTTCTTCTACCATTTGAATCAATGTAGTGTTCCAGGTAGTCATGAAGTGTTGATGAAGAAGAATTGAGGTAAAACCACAAAATATCAATGTGCTTTAGTACATTTGTAAAAGGAACAATTTGGGGAATAGTGTCTCCTTACTTTTTTTAGTCAGTTTTCATTGATGCGTATGTGTTATACATAATGATTACATTCATCGTAGGGAGTCGGTACATGTACATGACATTTCCTAATTCTTTTCTTAAACCCATTCATCTCCCCTCCCTCCCTCTCACCGCATCACTTGGACCTCTTCATATCTATCTACCTTTCTATATCCACCTATCTATCTATCTATTTTACATTTTGTAGTACTGTACATGATAATCATATTCCTCGTAGGGACTTGATGTATGTACATAGCACTTGTTAATCACCCTCCTTTTCAAAATCTCATTTCCCTCCTCCCCTCCTCTTTCCATATTTCAGTTTCTTACCCCTATGCTGTAGATCTATCTGGCTATTTCTCATTGTCTGTCTTCTATTTTGTACTTATGTATTGGGTTTCTTATATAAGAGAAAACACATGATATTTATGCTTGGGTGCCTTATTTCACCTAACATTATGCTGTCAAGGTGCATCCATTTTCCTACCAATGACTCAAGTTTATCCTTCTTTATAGCAGAGTAGTAATCCATTGTGTATAAATACTAATTTTCTTTATCCATTCATCTGTCCATGGACATACAGGCTGCTTCTAAAATTTAACTGTTATGAATTGTGCCGCTATAAATTTGAGTATGCATGTATCACTTTTATATGCTCTTTCAGAAAGATATCTAAAAGGTGAATAGCTGTGTCTAATGGAATTTCTAGTTTCAGTTTTTCGAGGAATCTCCATAGTGGTCTCCTGTTTAAACAACAATTAATAAGAACATAAAATTGTTTTGACGGGACTGTTTGGCTAATATTAAAGATGAAAACAAACAAACAAACAAACAAACAAGTGATACCTTAAGAAGTTGGTGGTATAAAATGATATTTTCTGACCTCAATATTGAATGGAACTATTCAAATATAAATGCAATGTACACATTGACACTTGCCAAAGCACTTCCATATAATACTGCAGTTTTCTTAATTTCAGCACTAATGCTTCACTGTTTTTATATACATTCAGCTTTTTGGCAGATCTACACAATCAACACACCTGTTTTTATGGCAGAATGCCCATCCAAAAATTGGAATGCTGAAGTAAAAAACTATACGTGCTAAATATAGGTATGTTTTTAGAGCACATCTATATAAACATAGTCTGTTTCTTCATCTATATGGTTTTCATACTTATTCCATCAGATTATTTTATCTTTCCTTATGTTGACATTTTCCTCCTAAAATTTTAGCTCTATACTGTTTAATGTAGTTTAATGTACATAGTTTTAGCCAAATCTAAAGTCATTTTGCAAAAAATAGTTGTGGAGAGTTTTAATCGATTAGTAAAATTATTTTAATACATGAATGAATTTTAGGATTTACTTGCGGTATAGAAAAATATTTTTTCTTTGTCATGTCTACAAACATCATGAAATAAAATATATGGTACCAATAGAAAATACAAAATACTAATAAATACTAAACTACATTTTTTCCCCTCACTTGTTATCTCTGAAAATGAACACTAAAATTAATGAAAATTTTATTTAAATAAGATAACTGTGGTTTCAAAAACAAATTAATAAAAATAATATAACTTTATGAAAATAAGGAAAACAAAAAAGTGGGAAGGGGAACAAAAGAAGGGGAGGAGGAAATGAACAGAAGGAGAAGAAAAAAAGAATAGAAAGAAAACATGGAAACAAAGCTTTTGTAAATAAGGAGGGGAAGAGGGGTTAAAGGGAGGGGAGAAGAATGGGAAAGAAAGAAGCAGGAAGATCCCTATGATGAATGTTATCATTATATATATATATATATATATATATATATATATATATATATATATATATATATATATATAAAATGTACCCTTAAAATAAAATTAAAAATAAAATACAATAAAAAAAATTTGAAGCTACTAGCTAGGGAAAATTGCAGAATAAACATTTGACAAAATTAATGAACATTTGACAAAATTCAACATGTGTTCATATTTTTTAAAAACTTGGTAAACTAGGAATGACAGAAAACCCTTGAACTGAAAAGGGCATCAAGAAAAAAATGTACAGCTAAGATAATACTTAAAGTTGAAAGACTGAGTATTTTTTCCTGAGACTGAGAACAAAGCAAGAATACTCACTCTTGATATTTTTGTTCAACATTACTCTGAAATTGATGGCAATTAGAATAAAACAGAACAAAACAAAATGAAATAGAAGTATAAAGCTTAAAGAGAATTAGCACTCTACCTGCCAATGTTACAATTTTGTACATAAAACATTCCAAAGTATCTATGAGACAACTATAGTTATTAATAAATAAAATTAATGCATTTACATGCCATATATTTCAGTAATAATAATCAATTGTATTCTTATATATTAACAGCAAATAACTGAAACAGGAAATTTAACGAAACAATTTGTTAATGTCAAACAGCATAAAATGCTTTAAGAATAAATCTGAAAAATTTTCCTAAGACTTCTAGAGTAAAAACTGTAACATATCCCCAAGATAAATTAATTAAGATCTAAATAGATGGGAATTTGTGGATGCTCATTGACTTTAATGTTAAATCCTGATAAGACTATTACAATTTAAAAATACCATAAAACAAAAAAGCACTTAATAAACCTAACTTACTCAATATAATACTTTAACACAGTATGCTGTAGTACCAGTTGTTCACTCTTATGATTATACAACTGACTGGGAGCTTTGACTTGCTGCTTCTATGCAACATCATGAGAGTTATTGTACTGCATGTCACTAACCCAGAAAAAGAGTAAGATTCAAAATACAGTTTCTACTGAGTGTGTCACTTTTGCATCATCATATAGTTAAAAAAAATAAGGTGAACCACTGTAAATCAGAGTTAGAAGATGGTGCTTTTATGGAAAATTACAAACTGATTTTAAAATTGGTGTTGAAATGCGAAGGATCAGGAATAAATTTTGGATGCATAATTTTCAAAATTTTTATTACTCAAGTGCATGCTTGTTGTACATAATTATTATACTTATCATAGGGAGTTGGTTGCTTGACTCATTTTATATTTTTGTTTTTCCTTTCCCTCCCTCCACTCATCTCTAGATCCCATTCCCGATGGCAAAAGACCTATCTCCCTGTTTCCTATGATCTGTTCTTTATTTTGCTCTTTAAATTATTCATACTCTGGGTTTCTCATATAAAAGAAATACTGTAATATTTAAGTTTGTATGACTTATTATGCTTAACATTATTGTCTTCGTTTGAATGCATTCTCCTACAGATGACTGAAATTTATAGTTTTATGGGTGAGTAGTACACAATTATGTAAACATACTACATTTCCTTTATCCTTTTTATATTGGTGTACATATAGGCTTTTTCCAAAATAGCTCTTGTGAAATGTGCTCCCATAAACAAGGGTATGTATATATCATCTCAACATAATGTTTTACAATCTTTTGAGAAGATATATAGAAGTTGACTACTTAGGTTAATTGGGATTTCTGTTTTTATTGTTTATGAAGAATTTTTACACGATATCTAGAGTCGCTGCTTTCATTGTGTCCCATAGGTTCTGTTTATTGCACTGGCACTTTAATTTGATTCTAGGAAATGTTTTATTTCTTTCTTGAATTATTCTATTACCCACTGATCATTCAAGAGTGTATTTGTTCATCTCCTTTTGTTTGCCTAATTTCTGTAAGGCATTTTGCCACTAATTTCTAGTTTCATTGCACTATGATTTGATAATATACATGGAATAATTTGATTTTTTGTATTTTTTAAGCCTGCTTTATGGGCTAACATGCAGTGTATTCAAGAGAAAGTTCTATGTGTTGCTAAGAAGAATGTGTATTCTCTTGTCGTTGGGCACACCATTCTGTGTTAAGTTCATTTGTTCAAAGATGTGGTTCAACTCTGATATTTCTTTCTTGACCTTTTGTCTATTTGATCCATCTTTCAATGGTAGTGGGATACTGAGGTTCTACAGTATCATTTATTTGATGTGTACCTGGTTTTTATAACTTGAAGTGCTTGTCTTATGAAATTGTTGTGCTGATATTTGATGTACACATACAGTTCTTATCACTTCTTGCTGAATTGTTCTCAGCCAATATGTTGTGATTTTCTTTACCACTTCTGATTAGTTTTGGATTGACATTCCCTTTATCTGAAAATAGAATAGCTACTCCTGCTGCCTTCGGTGGTACCAATGCCTGGACTGTTGTTTTCTATTGTTGGATTTTTTTGGACAATTACTTTATTTGCACACATTTGCAATATGTGACATTTGCATTCATTTTAGGGAGTAGGTATGTGTATATAACACACCTTGATTCTTTTATATTCCTCTTTCCTTCCCTACCCACTTCTCCTTTTATTTCTAAGACCCATCCCCATTTTCATCATCATCATTATTATTATTTCAGCGGTTTATTACATATAATGGTTACATTCGTTATGGGTATTCGGTATCTATACATGACACATCTTAAATTTTTCACTTTTCCTTGCCCTACTCTACTCTCCTTCAGACTCTTGGACCCCTTCCCATTTGCAAAAGATTAAACACCCTGTTTCTATCAATCCTTTATTTTGCTTTTTATTTATACATTGCCTTCCTCTTATGAAAGAAACCGTATGGTATTTAAGCTTGTGTGTCTGATTTATTTCACTTAATATTATATTTTCCAGGTATATCCATTTTCCTACATGTGTTTCCTACATTTGTCCTTCTTTATGGTCAAGCAACACTTCATTATACATAGATACCACATTTTACTTATCTGTTTATCTCTTGTTGGACATACAGTTTACTTCCAAGATTCAATGATTATGTGCAGCCATAATAATTGATATGCATTTAACACTGTAAGATGATATTTTAGCTCTGGTGAGAAGACACCTAGAAGTGAAATAGGTGGGTCAAATGGAATTTCTATTTTTAGTTTCCTGAGGAATATATGTATTGTGGTTGTACTAGTTTATATTTTCACCAACAATGTAGAAGGGTTCCTTTTTCACTGCAGTCATGCCAGAATTTGTTGTTATTTGATTTCTTGATGATTGCCATTATTTCTGGTGTAAGATGAAAACATAATGTTGTTTCAGTTTACATTTTTAATAGCCAGAAATGCTGAACATTTTTATATGTTTATCGGTCACTTGTAATTCTTCTTGTGAGAATTGTGTATCCATTTCACTTGCCCATTTTTTGATTGAGTCTTTTATTTTGGATGTTGTAACATTTTTGAATTCTTTGTACATTTTTGATATTAACTCTCTAAGGACGAGCTGGCAAATTCTTTTTTCCATTGTGTAGGCTCTCTCTTCACTTTGCTGATTATATCGTTTCCTGTGCATAGACTTTTTCATTTGATATAAATCCATTTGTTGATTCTCACTGCTATTTTTCAGCAATTGGAATTCTGTTCAGAAAATCCTTGCCTATATCTATGACTTCAAGTGTTTTCCTCATTTCATCTTCTAGAAGGTTTACTTTTTCAGTTTCGATGTTTAGATTTTTGATCTATTTTGATTTTCTCTTAACACATGGTAAGAGTTATGTGTCCAGCTTCGATATTCTGCATATAAATAGTCAATTTTCCCTGCAAAATTTGTTAAATAGGGGCTGGGGATTTAGCTCAGTGGTTAAAGTGCTTGCCTTGCAAGGACAAGGGCCCGAGTTCGATCCTCAGCACCAAAAAAAAAAAAAAAAAAAAAAAAAAAAAAAAAAAAAAAAAAAAAGAAAGAAAATTTGTTAAATAGACTATCATGCCTCCAAAATATATTTTTGGCCCCTTTGTGTAAGATCAAATACTTGAATGAGTCTGAGGATGTTTCTGCATCTTCTTTCATGTTTCATTGAACCTCATATCTAGTTTTGTGTCCATACCATGACATTTTTAACACTTGTTTTGTGGTAAAATTTGCAGACAGGAATTATGGTGCCTCCTGTTTCACTCTTGTTATCCATGGTTGCTTTTGCTGTTTTGCTGTTTTGGGTCTCTTCTGGTTCCATATAAATTTTAGAATAGTTCTCTCAAAAAAAAAAAAAAGAATAGTTTTCTCTAGTTCTTGATGAATGTTGTTGCTATGTTGATTGGGATTTTGTTAAAACTGTATATCAGTTTTGGGAAAATAGCCATTTCGATGATACTGGTTCTGCCTATCCAGAGTAGGGGATAACTTATTATTTTCAAATGTCTGCTTCAAACACATTTTTCAGAATACTGTAGATTTCATTACAGAAGGCTTTCAATCCTTTAATTAGATCAATGCCTAAGTATTTAATTTTTCTTGATGCTGTTATTGATGGTATTTTTTCCTAATTTCTTTCTCCTTGAGATCATTTTTGGCATACATAAATGCTATTTTGTGTTGGTGTGTTGATTTCATATCTTGCTAAGTTGCTGAAATTGGTTATGAATTGTATGTGGGTGTTTTGGTGAAATTATTTGGGTCTTCTATATAGAGTATCATGTCATCTGCAAATAATGATAATTTGATTTCTTCCTTTCCTCTACATTTTGCTTTTATTTCATTCTCTCAAACGATTGCTCTGGCTAATGTTTCAAGTACTTTGTTGAATAGAAGTGGTGATAGTGGACTTTCTTGTTTTGTTCCTAATTTCAGAGGGAAAGCTTTCAGTATTTCCCCTTTTAGTATGACACTGACCATTGGTTTGTCATAAATGCCTTTTATGAGATTGAGGTAAGGTCCTTATATATCTATTTTCTTCAGGATTTTTTTTATTATTAAGGGGTGTTGGATATTGTCACAAGACTGTGCATCTATGAATATGATTGTATGTTTTTTTTTCCCTGCTTCTGTTTATACGGTGTGTTGCATATATTGCTTCGTGTATGTTTTAACCACCCTTCAACCTGGGGTAAAACTCATGTGGTGATGATGTATGATTCTTTTGGGAATGTGTTGCTTTCTATTTGCCAATATCTTATTGAGGATTTTTGCATCTATGTTTATTAAAGTATTTGGCCTGTAGTTTTCTTTCTCAGTTGAATCTTTGTCTAGTTTTGAGATCAGAGGGTTGGTGGCTTCCAGAAATGAGTTTTGAAGCACTCCTTATTTTTCAATTTCATTGAAAACTTTGAGGAGTATTGGTGACATAATTGCCTTAAAAGTTTTGTAGCGCTGCTGGAAAAACGGAGGAGTGGTAAGCAACAACAAATCAGTCTTTCCAAGATTCACAATCCAGACACTGGAAAATAAGAACTTACAGAAGAAAAGAAGGAGAGAAGTAGATTCCTGAGACCCAGGAAGGAACTGACAAGAAAATTGGAGCCTGCAGAGAAATTGAAGAGACAGAACACAATGTAGAAAAAGGAAGGAGCAATCTGCACATTCTCCCTGGCTCTTTGCTTGTGCCACATGAAAATGGAAAACCAAATCTGCAGCGACACAGTGAAGAGGGAGGGGACTCCTGAGGCCTTCGGGGAGAAATGCAGCCATAGAAAGGACAGGCAGATGCTGTCTGCTGCAACAGCTGGTGAGTGACTCCCATAAAAGCTCCTGTGTTAACCCCTGGAGAGATGCCATTCCAGGGATAGGTCAACTGAACCAGGGACTCAGAGCAGCCAGAGGTTGACTTCATTTCAGGCCTTTCAGTGAACCAATCACACAGTTACTGGGTGAGGGCCACCCATGGGAAATGTCTGGGGTCAAGGAGTTGCGGTCAGGCTGGAAAGAAACTTTCAGAGGTGTTTATGCTAAGAGACTCAGGCCCCACTCCAAAGGCCAGAGGGCCTCATTCTGCTGCTTGCTTGCTGGTAACTGCATAGACCATAGATGTGGGCTCTGATAGCCTTCATTAACTATAAGGGAGAGCAGGAACATATATTACATTGCGCAATGTCCTAGAATTGTAGACACCTGAAGAAAATCACATATTCAAAATAACAGAGAAATTTCATTCTTTTTTTGTTTTTGTTTGTTTTGTTTTTGTGTTTTTTTTCATTTGGTGAGTGTGTTGTTTTTAGTTGTTTTTTTTTTTTTTTTTTTGTTTGGCTTGTTTTTGTTGTTTACTATTTCTCCTCTCCATCTCTCTTTTCTTCTTCACCAGTTTTACGGGGCTTGAGACATCTTCCTTTGTCCTTCTGCCTTACTTCTTATTTCTTTTTTCTTACTTTTTTCTCTATTTTCTTTCATTAGTCTTTTAATTTTGCTTCCCTTAATAATTATTCTCTTATTTTTACTCTTGATATAGTATATCTCTTCTCGCTCTGTGTCTGTCTGTCTCTCTCCTTTTCTTTTATCTTCCATTTCTTGCCAGTTTCGTTTCTTACTTTTACCTAATTCAACAAACTTCCTAGCTGGGTGTGGTGGCTCATGCCTATGATCCCAGTAGTAAGGAGGCTGAGAAAGAATGATTGCCATGAGTTCAAGGCCAGCCTGGTCTACATAGTAAGTTCAAAGCTGGGCTGAACTACATAGCAGGACCCTGTCTCAAAAAAACAAAACAAAACAAAACAAAACAAAACAAACAAAAAAAACAAGTAAACAAAACAAAACAAAAGTCCTTCTACTCTCCAGTTACATCTTTTATACCACTTCTCTCTCCTCATATCATAGAGTTAAAGATTTCAGATTTCCTCTTCCCTTCCCCCATACCCAACCCCTATATCCTTAATAGTATAAGCATAAAGCTTTGTTAGTCTTTTGAGAGTTAACTTTGCACAATTACTCTACAATTATTTTCCACCATTAGCAGAAATACACCTGTTGCTTTGGGTACATAGTACTTGTAAGTCAATACATTTGTTATTTTAATGTTTTTATCCTAATTGCCAATTTCTTCTCTAAAATTAAGTATGTTATTGTGTTATGTTAATATATTATTTGTCTTGCATGATACCACTGTAGCTGATTCACTTGATGTTAACAAGGTGGCATCATTGTTACTATTTCTCTGTAAGCCAACACTCAGATTGCCTTTGTGACATTAAGAGTAGTAGAGTATATTCCAAGAGAACTTGGATGCTGGGATAACTACACTGCATCTTCCTCTCCCAAATTAGCCAACATTGTCTGATCTTGGAGGTATGGCAATATATTATAGTTAGCCATGCCAAATTACATCACTGAAATGCAACTAAAGAGATCTCTGCATTAGCAAAAAAGACATTAGACTTCAATCATTCACACATCTCAGCACAAAACAAAACAAACAAAAACAATAGAAACATAAAAAGAAAAGGCAACGAAATGCCTCTTCAAATTCCAAACACCCTCAAAGACAAATCACTAGGTGTGGAGGCCCAGAAGAGCATAAGCCACACACACAAATTGCTAAAAAGGATAGCAGAAGAGGTTAGAATATAGCTCAAAGAGGTACTCAGTGAGATTAGAGAAAGTATAACTAAACAGATATTGGAAGTAATAACCAAAAAGATGCAGGAACTTTCAGAAAGCACTAAGAAAAAGCTAAATGAGTCAAACAAAATGATACAAAACATGAATGGCCAGTTTACCAAAGAATTAAAGTCCATTGAAAAGATATCAAAAAGAAATCCATGAGATTAAATATCATATGGTTTCCAAGATATAGCTATTACAAATTGTGTTGCTATAAACATGGTTGTGCATATATTGCTGTGGTATGATATTTTTAATTCTTCTGGAAAGATACCAAGAAGAGGAATAGCTGGGTCAAGTGGAACCTCTAGTTGTAGTTTTTTGAGGACTCTCCCTCCACACTGATTTCCACAATGGTTGGACTAGTCTATACTCCTAGTAACAGTGGAGGAGGATTCCTTTTTTCCCACAGCTCCACCAGCATTTGTTA